>JAGKQL010003546.1:0-21000 GCA_018398635.1 Cyprinodon brontotheroides | reverse complement strand
ATTGCATGTGAATGTGTTTATACCCTGAGACAATCAAAGACTGAACACCTGCAGAAAACCCATTACACTGGGAGCGTATGCAAATTCAACACATGCACTCCTGTGCGGTGAATGTAAACCACAGTAACACCAGGGCACTCCTTTTTATGTTCAGTCTTCTTTCCAAAGAAATGAGCTAAAATCCCTCACACATAAATTTTAGTCAACCATAACAGTGAGAGGAGCTCATTTTGTTTCAGTGTCTTAGGACATGGTGGTTATCTATCCAGGGCAGATCTGTCCTCTGACCCTAAATCAGGTTAAATAGACTTCAAATTGCCGTGAAATAATGAATGAATAGATGAATGGAATGAAGACTTAAAAGGACAGTTTGTGCATTTTTATAATGCAAACACACTAACCTTTATGTTATACCAATTGTGAAGACATCAATCAGTCTTTCCATGGGTCATGTCCATTACGTCAATCAGATACTGAACTTTGGTCCACCACAGTAACAATAGAGCCCCAGCTGCTTACTGAGGGCTATTGTAGGCTATTTAATAATGTATTTAAGACCTGATGCTGGGAAAAAAAAGCATAGGTAGATGTCAGAACCTGACAATAGCCTTGTAAAAACAATAAATAGGATGTTTTATTGTAGACACTATTTTTCAATTTTATAATTTTCTCTTTGCTTGGATGCCCTCTCAGTATGATGCAGGTAGTGGGAGACAGCAGGACTTCAACTAAAATTAGCATCCCTATGCAACAATGTCCCACCTCATGAAGCTGTTGCTGAACTGCAGAGCTCATTCAGTGGCAAACTGCGTCATCCTAGATGCACAAAAGAGCATTATCCAACCAACTTCCAACCAACCAACAGCTGTAAGACTTTCCATCACTGCTCCCAACAAGCTTAAAAAGTGTTTAAGCACATGTAACTATAACACCTCTGCTGTTGCTGCTTTAACTATCACTTATTGTAAAATAGTCATTTTAATTCAGGGAAGAAGGGACTGCTGTTTTGTTCAGATAGTCTATGTCGATGTGTGTCTGTCCCTGCCAAATAAACTTAGATATTTTTGAATTACCCCCAGCAGTTGTACATTTGGTCGTTTTTTAAATAACTACAAGTATTTATAGTAACAATTACATGCCCTTACTGTGCAGTACTTTATTTTTTTATTCTTTTTCATATACTTTCAAATTATACTTCTGTGTGAATCTCCTTATTTGAAATGCTGGTCACTTTGCTGGAGTTGCACCAAGATTTCCCAATTGCTGGACAATAAAATATTTTTTTTTCACTTAGATTAGAAAATGAGGCATACTATTATTTAAATATTCAGACTAAATAAGAAAAAAATATCATAATACAAGATGAGGTGGGTGTTTCATTTATCCTGTATGAAACTTGCTTATAAAACATGAACTAGCAATAGCTTTTAGTCTGACATACAAACCTGCAGAGCTATAGAAGTGTCCTATGTAAGATTAGTGACCTTTTAAGATTATTACTCTAAAATATAGTGTCCCACTTAAGTATGTTTAACCTCTATTTTAAACTTGTTTTACAGCAGCAACATTATATTTATTTTATTTATATTATATGCAATAATCTAACATAAATTGTGCATAATTAAATAGAAGAAAACAAACATCCATCCATCCATCCATCCGTCCATCCAGCAATTCTTGAATCAACACCGTTATCCAGTGCTCTGTGGTTTACAGGTCGGTTACACTTTGGACAGGACAGAAACATTACCTGGTATTTAATTTTTTATTTCTTTCATAAACTCAATGGCAATGAACTCCATGTAATTTAATCTGAAATCAAGCTAAATTATTCCAGAGAAAGCCTAAGAGGTTAATTAAACAGCCTTAGTGAAGAAAATTAAATGAAAGAAAGTGTAGAAGTTTTAAAGCATGCGAAGATATGAGATGCTTTAAATATCTAATTTCACACTGTTTAATTAATTAACTGAAATCTAAAGCATGCCCATCTATCTATAGTTATAGGTGGCAAAACTGAGGGCAATTATCAAGTTAGCACTTCAAAGAACCTAGATATCTCTGGCAGAGCCCCATAGAATAACGGCACAGGGGAGATAATCTGCCAATAGGTCAACTATACCAAAACCACGCTGGATCTGATTTGAAGTGAAAGACTTTCAAACTTATGAAAAAAAATACTTAAAAAAAATGGGTTTATTGTCATTGTGAAAAATGACTGAAGCCATTTAGGGGTCACAGAAAATGTGTAAGAAGGTTTAGATCCATCTTGACCTCCATGCCAAAACCTAGGTGTAAAGAAAACTGTTACTGTGCATAATCCTTACATTCCTAACATGAAACAGGACAAATGGACCCAGTATTCAAGTTGAGAAAGTCAGTAAGAAAGTTCAAAAAGATTATTAGCCCAAAACACACAATGGAACACAAGCGGCTGTTGTCGATCTGCAGACCGCAGCGGCTGCAGGGAGGAGGCGGGGTACCACCCCGATTATCTGTGTGAGTCACTTACCCCAAAATCCCAAATACTCCGTCAGGGCTCCACTGCAATCCAGACCGCCTGCGCAAAGCAAAGCATACAGCCTCCACTGTGGCTCCCGTCCGCTCCGCTCTGAGTTCCTTGGAGATCGTAGAGGGCATGCACGAGATGATTAAATAATTCAAAGCAGCAAAACATGCGGAAATGAACCAGGGTTTCCGCGGATCAACAAAAATAATTACAATTCATTAATTTTTTTTAAATTAAGGCCTTAATTGCCACTAAGATTTATTAAATATGTTTATCGTGGCATTTATAATTCTTTAGTACAAATTTTAATAAAAACAATTTCGTCAGATATATTATTTCGCGATTAATTTGCGTGGAACTGATCATAAAGCTGTATGTTCAGAAAGGAAGCTCTAGGTGGAGAAAAAGCTAGAGAATATAAAAAGCTAGAGAATATATATATTCATATCATAAAGCCGAACATACGACTTTATGATCAGTTCAACGCAAATTAATTGCTACATATATATATATATATATATATATATATATATATGTGTGTGTGTGTGTGTGTGTTTACATCACGGATGGAACGGTTAATGAAAACCGTCCAAACCATTCGGTTCGACTGTCTTGGTTCGATTCGCGTGTGTTGCGTTCAAAACTGCTTTTTTTGAATGAACTTTGTTTGTTCTCTACTCCCAAACTCAGCATCCCTTCATCCCTTCCTGTAATAAGAAGTTTCTTTTGAATGGATTTTATTAAACTTCCCTCGGTATAAAATAAATATTTTGATGGAGATGAGAAATCTGCTTCCTGGTTGGTGAATAACCAATAGTTTGCATCCAATCAGAATTATGCTATAATTTCTAGTCACCGATCTGTTGTTACTATATTTTAATTTGACGAACCGGAATTTCTCGATGTTCTTTTTCCTGTTTGGTGCGATCGCAATTGCGGATCTTGACCTGGCCGGACCGGAGCGGAGCAAAAAGTTGCTCTATTTTGTCAGTGAAGGACGGAGAAGACGTACATGGACGGAGACGTGCGGAGGAGTAGCGGTGGATGTGGAACAGCTCACATCGATTTACATGAAAGACAAGCGCTCCGCACGACGTACGTCAGCGGGGCGGAGCGGAGTACTGATGGAGTATGTGGAATCTGGGGGTTACCTGGTTGAATAGTTCAGTCCATGAAAGCAGGATCTGACCGATGGACTGCCAAACGAGCAGCAGTGCAGAGCCTCCCAGAGAGTGTCCCCGATGCAGGGACCCCAATGAGCAGGTCAGGGAAACAGATCAGACAGGAACAGTTCTTGAATCCAGGAGTCCGCAGCCCAATCAGGGATTCTGATCCGCACAAGAACAGACATATCCAGGGTTTCAGGAATCCACAGAGCCTGAAGGCGGGTTCAGAGTTCCAAGAGTAGTACAGCGAGCTCATACAGACACACACAGATGCAGACAGGCAGGCTCAGTTCGATGGAGAAACACAAGACAAGGTACCAGGATAACTGCAAAACTTTAAACTGGTCTCCACCGAAGAGCCAGTACGATGGGACTTCAAACTGGACTCCTCCAAGAGCCAAGACACAATCAGGAGACAAGACAAACACAAAATACCCTCTCAACTCACTGGCCTCTGGGGATGGGGACATGAACTTTGGACTAACTAAATCTGACAAAACAAACATAAAACATCAAACAATGATCTGCCCCCCCTGGAATCCAGTGATTCATCCACCCCAAGGGTGGATTTCCGACGCCCTACCGGACTAAAACACCTTTGAAAAAAACTAAATAAACCAAACTGGGTGGGGAGGGCTGGTCAAAACCAGACACAGATCATTGGCTCCCATACAACTCAGGCGAAAAACAAACATGGATACTGACAGCGGGAGACACAGGCCCGAAAGCAGACTAAAACAGAAAAGCAAGAATTCTCCTGCATGCCAGACTTGAGCTGAAAAACAAAACAAAACAAAAATCCCTGTGGCCTCCGGGAACGAGGACATGAACCTTGGAAATAACTCAACCTAACCGAACAAAAATACAACAAACATCAAACAATGATCTGGCCCCAATAGCTGGGCTGAGCCTTATATGGAGCAGCTGATACAGGTGGATAGGATAAGGAGTTATTAGGAACCGGGCAGAGTTACGCAGGTGAATGAGGTGAACAATTAAGGTCCGCTATCAGGGCAGATCATGACAGAAACATTAGAATCATGTTGAAGGAATGCTGCTAATTTTCCAGTCCCACTATATGGTCATTCAAATAAAATCCTAAAGAAAATAAGGCAAGCAGTAAAAGATGTAAAAGACATGCAGATAAACATAACCCAAGAAAACAGTAGTGACTTCATCTTCTTTATTTTTCAAGTGAACAAGGCCAACTATTGAGTGAACAGTATTCCTCATCCCTACAGGCCTTTATCACCAACATGCCTTCTGTCATCATTTGTCATTTAACAGAACTTCACCCATAATGGCAAACAAAAATACTTCCACCTTTGGTAAATTTGTCAAGAATTAACAGAAAATGTCCCAGAGCCACCTGCAGATAAGACCTGAGGTGGCAGGTTTATGGGTTGGGGGCTGGACAGGCAGTGGACAGGGGTGAAATAAGCTGAAATTAGAAGCAGTTTGTCAGACAACTGAAAAAACATGGAGAGGAAGACCTGCAGCACCTTGACACTTATATTTCTGTCATCTTTACAAGGTACCAATTTAACAAGGATATGTGATATCTAGAAATGTGGGAGATTTTCTTTTAGGATATTAATCAATTTTCCTTTTTAGTAGGTTTTCTTTCCTGTGATGCTGCAGAGGTTCTAGCTTCTATGAACCCAGCAGTAGTCGGAAGCACAGTGACGCTGTCGCTGTCTCCCTCTGTGACTTTGACAAGTGGCAACTGGGCGGTGGGAGAGAAATTCATCCTTACCTGGCTTGGGCAGCAGCAGGCTGTTTTTCCTGGTTACAGCAGCAGGGCTTCGGTTAACGTGACGAGTGGAGATCTCACCCTGAGCTCCCTCACTGTGAGCGACACAGGGGTCTACACAGTGCAGAGCGGCGACCCCCTGCTAAAGGCCAGCGTTTCTCTCACTGTTGTAGGTATGTATATACAGGAATAACTTAACACACTGATCCTTTTGAACTTTAAAATACTTTCAATAAAACTAGTAAGTGTTAAATGTTTATATTTGAATGCACCAATAAGAGTGAAAAGTGCTTTCAATGAATGTTTCACAAGCTGGGATTTCACTTTAATGAGGAAGGGCAAGGGAAAAAAAAGGGCTGATGATCTGTTTACACTTCATACTTCATTGGAACTGGTTTCTGTTGTTATGAAAAATCTTTCCAACAAAAAGTTTCAGACAGGGAGGGGGTTACAGGAAATCAAAGTGCTTCCTCGTGATATTTACCTATTGTTATAGACCAGCTTGTGCTCAGGTTTCATGATGATGAGACTTTGTCCTCTGGTTGGTTTCTGTGTCAACATTCACCTTTTTCCTTTGATATAAGCAGCTTACAGTATTTGAACATTTAGTTTCCTAGAAACCGGTAAGGAAGTGCTAAAAATAATCATTTTTAAAGACTTAATTTTTAAGCATGCAAAAGACAATCTGTGCTTGTATGGAACACATATTTTTATTCAAAGTACAGTCTACATATATTTTTAGACAGTTAAAAATAGCTTCATGTCCATAATCTCCTATGGTCAGGCAGGCAGGTAGGTAGATAAAAAGGTTCCTAAGCAAAAATATAAATAGACATTTTTTTCAAATAGTTAATTGATATTTTAGGTCTTCTGTTGGGAATTGATGAAAATGTTACTAACTAGCTTAACTTATAAAATTTTTAAATACTGTAAAAAAAAATAAATAAATAAATAAAAAACAAGTGGAATATCTTGGCCAACATTGTTCATCCCAGATACCAGTCTGAGTCATTTCAGAACAAAAATGAGTCATAGACTGAATCTTTATCGAAATTAACAAGACAATCAGCATTTATACAGAGTTGTATTAAATAAAATACTCCAACTGTAAAATAAATAAATAAAAATAATAATAAAAGAAATTATTAAAAAAAATACTCTGACTATCACATTAGTTAGACTGACAACTGACCTTTAGGATGATTCAGCTTCTTTTACTTTTTCTTTTTCTAACAGTGAGAGAAAGTAATTGTCAGGAAAGCCTTAATACGCTGCTACATCAACAGTTAACTTGATTAAAATTATAATTCAGTAAATTTTTGGACATTTCCTCCCTGTTATATCCATAGAGCCCATATCAAATGTGACCCTCAACATAAATGGAAGTGATCTGATAGAGCGCCAAACCTCAGGGCTGATTAACTGCTCCGTCTCGACTGGATCTTCTCTGTCATTCCTTTGGATGAATGGCAGCTCTGAAATTACAGCCTCTGACAGAGTTCAGCTCAGCGATGGAAACTCCACTCTCAACATTGTCAGCGTGAGCCGCTATGATTCAGGACCATTTCGATGTGATGTTTCTAATCCTATCAGTAATGGGAGCAGTGATTCAGTAAACTTCACAGTAAGCTGTAAGTTACCTTATTTACAGTGAAGTCATTCTCGGAGAGACAATCACCTTCCACCCAAAGGTTTCGATTTATTCCTCTCTTTTCTTTATCACTTCCTCAGATGGCCCAGATAACATGCGTGTCATTGTGAATGGACTGAACAACACTTCCTTCTCAGTTGGGTCAAATCTGAGCCTACTCTGTTTAACAGAGTCCAGCCCTCCAGCTTATCTTCAGTGGGCCTTCAAGGGGAACATTGTGAATGTAACAGGAACAATGTTGGAGCTTTCTCATGTCAGAGAGGACCAGAGCGGTCCATATTCCTGCCTGGCCTTCAACAACCGCACCAACCTGCGCAGCAATGTAACAACCTACATTACAATATCAAGTAAGCCTCTTCATAGAGACAAAATTCCCTTTTCACAGCTTGCTTATCCAAAAGAGAGGGTGGTTAACTTAAACAAATTATTGTATTGTTTTTCAATTTTTACTTTCAAATTTTCGCAGTATCTAAATTGCAACTGATGCTTTTAAGGCCAGTAGCCATTTTCACACTGCTGCATTTAAAGGCAACAGCACTTCCAAGACTGTTTTCCGGCTACACTATTCTGATTTGGCAATGTTCAGCACAAAGCATGTGGGTTAACGGAGTTATTGAAATCAGGGCTTTACTTTATATCATAAACTAGCACTGAGCTAAGATGTGCCTGCATGATTGAGACTCATACTTTATTTGTTTTTTTGTTTTGGTATAAACCATAAAACTATATCAGTGTCATGTCACTTATTTTATCTGATGAATTTTTTTCTGCACAGAGTCTGAACAGCTGGAAGTGAATATATTTATTCTTTCTTTGCTGATCTTGACTGGATTTTTTATCAATTGCAGGCAAGTTACCAATTTTTTTCAAAAAACCTTTTGAAACGTAATAACAGATGAATTGATATGCACCCCAACATGTTTTTCATTTGCCGTTTTCATATGTTTTTTTTACCCCCACATCTGCATTTTTAAAAGGATGCTTTCATCTAAAACCTTATACATACACTGAGATGTGCCATTTTAATCAGGTTATGCAGTTACTAAATACTGTACAGTCCAGTTAAATGAATAACCTGTTTGTGTGGGCTTGAATTTTACACAAATTAAAAGTTACTTATGTAATAAAATAGAAACAAATTCTAAATGACTTATTACCAGTGGCGCACAAGCTCGAACTTCCCTTTTTTTTTTTTTTCTTTTTTTTACAGATCAATGAGGGATGTTTCAGTCCCAGATGAATTCAATGCTTTCAAATAACATGAACCACTGTTAGGAGATGGAGGATTTTAAATACCTATTTAAAAGAAAAGTCCAATCAGCAAGGAATAATCAATGAATCATTATCTGAACCAGAACTAAACTTTGTGATGTAATGAATTTAGCATTAATCAGAATAAAAAGGCAACAATAATTTTGTTTTGGTACATTTTCCAAAAGAACATATGTTAAAAATGTTTAAAAAAAATATTACTAAAGGAATTTATAGCTCAGATTATTAATACATTTATTCTGCATTATGCAAAAAATTGTTGCAAAATTCTGATAATTTCAGATTTTTTTAGTATTCTAGGTTATACAATCAAAAGATTAAAATCATATATTCCTTTTAAAGTTACTCACTAATTGCCTTATATTTCCTTTTAGATGTAACTAAAGAAGTTTTCTTTAAATTCCATGAATAATGTTAAATCAGTAAACAATCAGCTCCAATCAGCTAAAATAAGGGTTATGGCTTTGCAGTTTATTTTCTTTCTGTCTATTGGGCTAAATAAAGCATTTTTAATTTAGACATTTGTGTCATGTTCTGTTTTTCTGCCACAAAGAAAATATGGATTGGAGTTTCGCAACAACAGGCAAGACATCTTTTAGAAAGAAAAAACTAAAAACATTAAATGTGCTGTAACCTTGATTCTCAGTTGTTTAAAGACAGAATAAATATAATTCTCCTTTCTCCATCTTAATATGAAAAAGCAGCTTCCCATTACCAGTGCTTGGCTAATCTAATGAAGTATTTTTGTTTGTTTCTCGTACTTATTTTTTAAATACCCCGCTTTGGCCTTTATTTTCTTCTGGGTAAAAAGTCCCCTGAAGGGAAGTGGAGGTGGGAAGTGGCAGACACACAGCAAAGATCCGTGAGATTTTTAGACCACAGCATGGACGGCTACGCTGAGGAACCAGGCTACCTGTAGTGGTAATAAGCCTACATGGGCCACACACACTCCCCACCCACGTCCCTACCTAGTGCCTGTATAATGTATTTTTAAAGGTTTAACGTGAAAAGGACCTGCAATAAAAGACCATGATGTCTGGGGATGGAAATAGCACATATATGTTTTCTTCAGCAAATAGCAATCTGAATTATGTGCAGTTATTGTTACAAGTTAAAGACACTGTATTAGATATTTGTTAGATAAAAATCAGACAAGAAAGGGAATCAGGAAGACAAAGGAAGGGCAGTTAAGCATTTCTACTGTGGGCTAAGGTAAACAATATCTAATAAAAAAAACATAAAAAAATGTGTCTTCATTCACATATATTAATTAATACATATTAATGCCCCATATGTCAAATGCTCTCATATGTGGAAACACTATATATACCATGCACCCTTTTCTTCCTTTGGCACCTTCTTTCTCTTTGACTATTTAACCTGTGATTTCTCCTCTGTGAGATCAATAAACAAAATCAATCAATCAATGCTATTAACTGACAAAATTATCAGCTTTCTCCCCTTTGCTTGTGAAGAGTGCCATGGCTTTAGGTGAAGTCAGAAACTCATTGATAGTTCAAACAAAGCTGAGAGATTCATACTTAAAAATGTAACTGTAACTTATATATATATTATCTCTACATTTGTCTTTATATTTCAAAAGATGCTGAAGGATTTTAGAAAAGAAAACCTAACTTAACACGCCACAGAGTAAGTTAATTTTAGCATATAAATTCAGTTATTAGCCAGAACAATCAGACAGATAAAAAGCAGGTAGTTGGGCAAAAGTAAATGCTTCATTAGCACAAGGGTGAAAATACAGTAACTATTCCAAAATAATCTTAAACAAGATACTAATTTTATTTTCTTGTTCTGCAGTTAATTGCTTTGCTTAGTGATTTATATTCAGGTCAAATGGATAAAAATCATTCAACTGCTAATATTCCCCTATTCAGAAGAAGGAACCCATTTTGTATTAACATAATGAAATTTAGATTAATTGTGCTCATAAGGCCAAAGATTAATATATTGTGAGTCCATCCAGTCATGCTCAAGGTCCACCCTTTTATGTTCATCTTTTTACTAAATAAACAGATCATTTGTATAACTCATTTAAATTTTTTTTGTTATCTTTCACAAAACGTTGGGTTCACAAAAAATATGTTAAAACATTTAATAAGATATCTCCTTCTGATTATTTCCTTTTTTTTTTTCTTGTAAGTGGAATTCACGTTGTTTAAAAGGTTCCTAAAGAGCTTTTTAAAACATGTACATGTTAATATATATTTGTCATTAATGGCACCATCTGGTAAAATGGACCCACAAACAGAAACATGAAATACGCCTTATTTTTAAACTTATAACCTTTAAACAATATTTGAAGGCAGATGATACACTATCAGTGTCTTTGTTAGTTTACATTAATAAGTAAACTAGCTTTACCTTGCACATTTTATTATTTGTTTTCATTAAATCATTCCATACAGTATAATCATATTTTTTCTTTGCTAGTGCAATATAGATTTCTCTCTGTTATGTTTTCTTTCATGTACAGAACTTTGAGTAGTTTTGATAGGGAAATGAGCTGTATGAATAAAATTGGCGTTGCCTTTCCGAAGGAAAAATAATATATTCCACTTTATTGTTCTTGGGAAATGTTTGATCGAAGGAGGAGTAGAAGTATAAATATTATATCACAGTGTGGGTTTGTGCTTATAGTAAACAGAACAGGAGGAAGAACGTGTCCATTGAGGTATAACAACCGTCTGGTGACCTCTAACAAATCCTCCTCACATTTGGAATACTACCTTAACTTCATTTTTTACCTGGATATCTGAAATGCTTTCTATAAGTCATAGCTTAATATAAACTATATTTAGTTTAAACTTTATTAAATACGATCCAAATCAAGTTTATGTTTCCAGTTTTAGCACTCTGCATTCATCACATATGTTAAGAACAAGTATTCAGCGGGGGGTACTTGGATATGTTTTAATGGCACCACTTCCAAATTTTTTAAGTTAATGGCTCAACGTGATCCCACAAAATAATTCCATGTGAGGCTTTGGTTGATTGAAAGTTGAAAAATGACGAACAAGAGTTTACAGTAAATGGACACTCCTAGGTGAACGTCTGTAAAAACCGCATCAGGGCAAAACAAGGTGTGGCAGCAGCTGTGATGTGGCACAGCATTAGAAGACCAGGAAAGCATCAAGAGAGCACACAGCAAGTATTTGCTTGTCAATGTACTGGAAAAATTTAGTATTTCTAGATTTGAATTTATTAAATCAAAAGTGCAGTCTGTTCTCTTTGGCAAAGGCGATCTTAAAAAGAAGCATGGGATCCCAATGGGGGTTCTTCCTAATCCTGACCACACTAACTTTGACAGGTAAATTTGAAATATGTTTTAACTTGACTTCATATGCAAGTATTACACTCAGCTCTATATAACGTTATGTCTGTGTTGATATTCTGTAGAAATAAATAGCTGTTTAGGTATATTTAAGTCATAAATCTATACAAAAAGACTGTAAATCGAAAAGTATAGCCAATTTTAGCGATCTTTACTTGACTACTTTTAAGTTTTTCTTATTCTTTTCTGTTTGGATATGTGTATAAACTTTTTGTTGTCTGTTTCTAGATCTTGCGCAAAGCCAAAGCATACATGTCTCTATGAATCCTGTACCAGTGGGCGCAAATGTGACAATCAGCAGTGATGCTGAAGTTACCTTGGGGGCCTGGATGTTCCATGGAAGCCTACTGGTGTTAATTTACCCTGGAGGTTATGTGATAAACAAGGAGAAGAGTGACAGAATTATATTTATTTCCAACACGTCGTCGCTGACTTTACAATCAGTGAGACAAGAGGACTCCGGATTATATAAAATAGAACAAATAAATGGGTTTTCTTTTCAGATAGAGCTGTCAGTCCAAGGTAAGAACACTCACAATTCATATTTACTCAGTAATATGTAACACTGGGCATAATAAAGTCTTTCTTTGCATTAAATGGATAGCATTTCTAATTTTAGTGATTTGCACAGAAGTGATTTGCAAGGCAAACTAATAGCGAAAAAACCAAATACATTTCCTGGGTTTGTATATCAATCTGACTTTTAATATCTGAGAACAGTGAATGACAAATTCAAAGCATGAAAACAAGTTATTTTCTAAATGTAAATGATAAAAACTGTATTTTTTACTACTCAAACTCCAGATTGGTTGTTTTAACCCATTCAATGGCAAAAAAATAAGTTAAAGAGTTGAAGATTTATAATGAATGATCTAAAAACGGAGGATGTTGAGATTATTTTTTTAAGGTGGAATTATCAACCTTCAACTTTTGAAAGTATAGATGGCTAAAAGGAAAACGTAGTTTTTCAGATGTGTTTTTCCAGTTATTTTATTTACTGTGTGTAGTAAGCATATGAAAAGACTGGGGTTTTTTCTCATTAGAGAACATGATGTGATATTAATTTAATTAAATTCAGTTTATTTATATAGCGCCAATTCACAACATATGTCATCTAAAGACACTTTATAGAGATAATTCAACCAGATCATACAGTCAAATTGGTTCAAAGTTTTCTATCTAAGTAAAACCAGTTGATTGCGAGGTATGATTCAAAATTAGATAATAGATTAGCTTTAATTTACCACCAAACACAATGACTGGCAGGATTAGGGACCTTTTTAAAAGATCTCAAATGGAATTTTTGAAACAATACAGTTATTTTCTAAAATAAATAAATTAACCTATGATAACAAGTATTATCAGGAAAGTTGATCCATTTTTTTTATATTTCTCTTTTCATAAAATCCAAAACAGGAATATACCTTGGGTACATTGAGATGCAGTCATGATTAAAATATTATAAACACCACAATGGCACACAAAGAATTTGTTTAACCTAAGAAACAAATTATGATTTCTTTCAAAGAGATGCTTGTCATCTTCCTCATTTTTTTTTTTACATTTTTAGAGCATAAACAAAAACAAAAATAGTTATGCACCAAAATTATCTAAACTCATTCCAAAAAAGTAAAAAAACAAAAAAAACAAACCACTAGACTTTGTTTTCAAGTTTGAAGACATTTCACTTCCCATCCAGGAAGCTTTTTCAATTTAAAATGTCAGAATTAGTGTTTAGTCCAAGGCTTTATAGAGTACTATTTCTGACATTTTGAAGTGAAAAAAGCTTCCTAGATGGGAAGTGAAATGTCTTTAAACTTGAAATCAAAGTCCAGTTGATTGTTTTTTGGGTTTTTGGGGGGGAATTATCCAATAAATTAATAGCTGGCTGACCATCTCCAAGAACTGCACAATAATTGCATATTTTTTAAACATACTGTAAATCACAGATGAGGACTAGTTAATATATCTTGGCTGATATCAGAACTAAATGTGTTTGATTTCCAATAATGTCATAAGATATGAGCCTTAGCTCAGAGAGTGAAGCAAAAATGTTAATTCAATTGTGAAAAACCTTTTTTCTTTCTTTACAGTGCCAATTTCAGGTGTGGGTTTATCAGCAAAAACTACAGATCTGGTGGAGTTCAATAGTACAGCAGTCCTCATGTGTTCAGTATCCAATGGTACATTTTTGTCCTATGAATGGTTGGTTGGAAACTCTACAATATCAAATGGGGCAGATGTGCAGCTTAGCAATGGAAATGCAACCATTAGCATAGCCGGCCTGACCCGCTTTGATCAGGGTCCCTACAGGTGCAATGTGTCAAACGGACTGGGGTATGAACTCAGCCCCCCTTTGAATCTAAACATCAGCTGTAAGTTTTGGCAAAAATAACAATCTATACGTGATCTTGTTTCAACAAGTGCAACACTGACATTAACTTTTTTTGTCTTACCTTTCAGATGGACCGAGTAATACAACCATGACAGTCACACCAATGAAAAACATCTATAGATCTGGATCTAACATCACACTGTCCTGCTCAACTGATTCAAAACCTACAGCAAAGATCCATTGGATGTTCAATGAAATGCACCTTAATCAGTCTGGATCACAGCTGGACCTGCAGAATGTTCAAGAAAGCCACTCAGGAACTTACAAATGCGTCCTTCACAACCCGGTCACAAAGAGGTTCAGCAGCAATAGCTCAAAGATCCAAGTGATGGGTAGGTTTTCTCTTTTTCTTATTTGGCTGATATCAGCAACACATGCTGAAATGTAGAAGCAGGTCATGTCGTCTTTTTGGAAACTGAAACTAACTATAATAAAAGAGTTAATCCTTTTATTCATACAAACTTGTCCTATGAAATATGAACTTGATGCTTATTATCTTTGGTCGTGCAAGTAGGTGTTTCAGATGCAAAAAATGACTTGAGAATTTCAGGCTGATGGACATAGTGAAAAAAATTACTCAAACAAATTACTTTTAGATTCTTTGAGCCATTTCACTCATTCTCAGTTGTAAAATATGGAATGGAAGGTGAACATCTGAATCATGACCCGCAGAGCTTGCTATTGTGTGATGGGACATCAGTTTTGTTTATTCTGTACATTCGTCCGAACTCTCTGGCCTGCATTGTACTGGATTTATCACACGTTCAGTCAGCAGTTGTTTGTTTACCTGTTTGATGCTTTAGGTTAACCTGTTTCTGTCTGTTGTGCAAAGTGTTGCAGTATACTTTCTCCAGGTGCACCTAAAACTGAACCAGTGTTTGCTGACACCCTGTCACAACGCTGTTTGATCATAATGCATTTTACAAAGGATGTTCCTAGAATAGGCCTGTATGCTATCAGGAAAACCTGCAATGTGTGATAATATTGATTAAAGTTGCAATGATGATATCTCTAGTGATCTATGAATAAATTCTTAGAGTGCATCCAGAAAATTTTCCCAGCCTTTCCTTTTCCCCACGTGCATGTTGTGTTATATGTACACAATTTGCAATAGAATAGAGCTGATACATTGAGCAGTCAGTCAGGAGGATGTGCAGCTGCATAGCCACTTTCTACTGCATTGACAGGTGTACAAAAGGTGCCTGGTATACATTTAAGAAAAGACACTCAAATACCTCATCATTCATGCTATAGTTCCTTCCCATTCTTAATCCCACTGACAGAAAGTAGATGAAATATAGGAATTTGTCAAAGGACTGTAGGGAACTGGTAAGCTCAACTAAGCAAAAACCTCTGCAGACAATGCATTCAGAGTCTGTTCAGCTATGCACACTAAGACCTGGACATGTGGGAGGTTTAGCTGTCCCCACATTTACAAAATTTTTTTTATTTTTAACTCTTCCTACACAATAACCTTTTCACAGTTTTTAATGACTTATTTGTTGCTAATATTCAGCATCCTCTCAACCTTTTGACACTTACTAACCTTGGTCAGCTGCTAGTTATCCGCCTGTCTCTATGAAGGAGGAAGCCTTGTTTGTTAACCGAGAGGGTAAATAATGTAAGGGCATCAAATTTTACAAATGTAACCTTAAATTTAGCTTTGTCATTTGTTTCTGAAGATATATTTGGACACATACTATTATAGTCTTTAGTATACGAAGGAGTATTAGGGCCTCGCTAGAGATTTTTCAAATGGCTGCATCAGCCATTACTATTTTTTTCTTAAGATAGATATAGAACCTTGCACTCTATAGATCAACAAAATAACATCAATGGATCAAAAAAAACCTTTCCTAAATAAATCTTAGAGTAATGCATACATTATTTTCTTGTTAGTTAACACAAGAGACAGTGATCCAACAACAGTTTATCAATAATTGGATTATATATTCATGTATGAGTGTATTTATGCCACATCTTCATATCTTCTCTTACAGATCCTATAACAGCAGTTGTCTTAAATCACACTGACGGTCCAGCAATACTGGATAAGGTGTATTCTCTGCAGTGTCAAGTGACTGGACCTGTTGGCAGTATCCAGTGGTGGAAAGATGGCCACCCAATTGCTCCTGACAGTAGAATGGTATTTGAAATGAACAACAGCACTCTGACCTTTAATCCAGTTCAATACTCTGATGGTGGACTCTATGATTGTCATGCCTTTAACTCTGTGAGCAACATGACCAGCAGCTCATTCGCAGTTGAAATACACTGTAAGTACCTGATTTTTACTGCTTATTTTTTATGAGGAATATTATTCAGTGAAAAGGTGTTCATCCTCCATCTGTTTTGGCTTATTTGTCTCCCTGAAATTATTTATTGTTAAAATGCAGTTTTGTATCAATATAGATTAATGAAAACCTTGTTCATTAATGGAAAAAGCTATCGGAGACAAACTGTGACAATTTAAAGTAGGGGAAACACATTATTCCTCGATCTAAAGACCTATCATACATGAGAATGAAAGTCATGCCACCTTTCAGTTTGGAAGCAGTTACAAACTGATTTCCAGAGCTTCGGGATTTAGAGAATCCCTCCCTGTTGCTCTCAGCAAGAACTCATGCAAGAGTTTACAATTCAATGGTAAAAAAAAAGCCACCATGCAAAAATGTTCCCAACTAGACCCTCCAAAGCTATTTACACTGCTGACTAAATGAAATGCATAAGGCAGTCCCACATTTTGTCAAAAAATCTGGAGGATCTATTAGAGCTTTTGATAAATATTGTTGACAGAATAAATTACGGCTATCATTTCTGTACATTCAAGATAAAGTCATACAGCATTTAATACAGACGTAGAAGACTTGCTTAATAGATAGAAGCATTAACTCTGGGCTCTACCAGGACATTTAAAGAGAATTTGTGATGTTAATCTCAAGCTTATTTTTCGGCAGGGAAACCATCTACAACTCATTGGCTCAAAAAGAACATTTTTAGGTGACCTGGGCAAAAATCAGACTTAATTCTAATTAATATGCTGTAGGATTCGCTTAAACAGCCTATTCAACCCTAAAACCATTACAGACAGACTGAATTAATATACTTCTGGAAAGCAAAGCCTGGGACGATATCTTTAGTGATTACATAGAACTAATTGCTACTAAATGTTATTTGAGTTGTTTCTTTCTTCTTTCTGTAAGGATGGCCTAACTGGTATATAAGCTTGTGGATCAACTATTTTATTCACATTATACCAGGCTGATTTGGACAGCTGAACACTTAATTAATTTGAAGTATAAATTATATACTTATTCAAGTTATCTTTATCAGATGTTAGTTTGATTTAATAAGCTAATTTGTTTGAATATGACAAAAAAAAAACAAAGACAGAAGAAATCTGTGAGGGTGAAATACACTTTCACAAATTTAAAGTTTTAACTAAAATAATCTACTGATCAAACAAATGTAACATTAACCTGAAGTCTTCTTTTGTCTTATCATCAGATGGTCCAACTAATACAACCATGACAGTCATGCCTGTAAAGAACATATATAGATCAGGATCTAACATCACGCTATCATGCTCAACGGATTCCAAACCCACAGCAAAGATCCAGTGGATGCTCAACAAAGTCCCACTGAACCATTCAAGTTCATGGCTTCACCTGCAGAATGTTCAAGAACATGACTCAGGATCCTACAAATGTGTGTTTTACAACAACATCACAATGAGGTCGAGCCATGAAAGTACAGAAATTCACGTGATGGGTAGGTTTTTCTTTTTGTTACTCAGTTCATATCATAATAGTGTTTAGGTTTAAAAGTAGGTTATGTCTATTTCTGTAAAATGAAACAATAGTCATGAACTGATCTAAAAAAATAAATTGGTTTCTACAAACTTCAGCTGTGATCTTTGAAGATAAAAAGTATGTAGACATTAAGGCAGTCATACTTGACTTTGATGTTTTAGGCTCATAAGTCATGGTTGAGAGAATCACATTAATATGTCCCAACACAAACAAGGGAGTTTTCATACTTCAGTGACCCCGGCCCATCTCACTTGTTAAATGTGGTTCTCCCTACCTTTTAAGTAAGTGAACGGCTGAATAAATGACCTTCAAAGCTTTCCCATCATGTGATGGGACATCAACTTTGTTTATTCTTGTCTCTTTGCCTAAAGACTCTGGCCTGCAATTGTACTGCATTCACCAACAACTGGAATGTTGTTTGTTTAGCCATGTTTTGTCCTTTTGATTAACCACAATCTTATGCCTGTGTCTGTGGTAAGATTTCGAGGTGCTTCTCTGCATATTGTCCCTCTGTTACACTTCAAAATGAACCAGCATTTTTGTGACATGATATAATTTTCGTTTTTTTTTGTTTTACATATTGTATGGCCCATCAATATATTTATGTACCTGATAATGTCCCAATTAAATAGGACATTGTCATTAAATATTCGTTTAACACTTTCCTGAAATCAATATTATATTTATCCAGTGAAACATACTCTGCATTTCATTAATTTAATAATCTTTAACGTTTAATTGTACCTTCTGTTATAATGCAAAGATCTTTTTATCCCAAATGTTAGTGTGTACAGTAATCTCTCAACTTTAATGTTTTAATGCAAATTAACTATAGTATGAAAGCTGCTATCCTTGGCTAAAAAAAACTATTTCAAAACCTTTTACAACAAGCACCTGCTACAGTTTTTAATAACATTATCATATTTACTCAGTAAGTTCATTTGACTTGTTGCTTGTAAAATGTAACATGACACCCAAGTGCGACTAGTCAACCATATGTGGTCAGGACATACAGAAATTATATTCTTTTGATTCTTGTGTTATGCTTTGAAGTGAAAAAGCTCCAAAACTTGTGTTTCAGTTTCTGATTTAGGGAACTTAGTGTTTCTGCTGTTTTGCTGTTTTCTGGGAGTTTGTTCCCAATTAAAGGGGCATACAAAGTTAAAGCAGCTGCCCCTGTGTTTGGTTTTGGTTTTGGAGATACAGTATAAAGTAGACTGTAACCAGAAGACCTGAGTACTCTAAAAGCTTGAAAATATAATAGTAAATTTTTGATATGTTGTGGTTCTAAACCTGAATCAAAACCTTTTATAAGACTGTTACATCCTTATGTTTTTACATTTTGTGAGGAAAACAAAGACAAGGGTCTCTAGGAAGATGCGGCACTCTGTCTCTTGATTTACACGTCTTTATTAAAGACATCTCTTCATATCTTCTCTTACAGATCCCTTGACAGTGGTTGCCTTGAATCACAGCAGAGGCCCTGCCATACTGGACATGATGTATTCTCTGCAGTGTGAAGTGACAGGACCTATTGGTAGCATTGAGTGGTGGAAAGATGGCCGTCCACTTGTTCCTGGATAATAGAACTGTCTTTAAATGTAATGCAACAGCACCCTGATTCTCAATCCAGTTCAACATTCTGGATGGTGGAGTTTATTACGTCACACGGAACGACGTGGAGCAAATACGAGCAGCAGCCCCTTTGAAGTTAAAGTAAACTGTAAGAACCACATGTTTAGTCCAGATGTTTAGGTAAGGAAAATATACAATTGTACTGTATGCAAAGGTGCCTTTCCAAGTAGTGTTCTGTTCTTTTGTTTTTGTCAATAGGAAATTATTCAGATAATCAAAAAAGTTTAACAGACAAAGGTAAAAGTTAAGTTTTCATTAGCTTTTCAAATCAAACTATCAATATTATGTATCTATAAAAGATCTCAAAAGGCAGATTTCATCCTGCTCTAAAGACCTCTGACTTGACATCTCTGGTGTTTACTGAAACCAGTGGATCGGAGTAACAGAAAGGGTTTAGTGTAATTAAAAAGCAAAACAGCCAAACTTTCTACTGGAAATATGTAAAGAGAAAGCAGTTTAGATTATAAGCAAAGAGTAACTATGGTATAATTATTAGTAAAATACAAGATTAGAAGATTTAGGTAACTAATTGTCTATAATGTTAAAAAGGATGTGTTTTTCCATTTTAGGCTTCAACATCTCATATTATAAAAGCATAATAAAATAAAATCCAGTTATTGGGGGGAATTCATATATTGCATTTTCTCAATGTTTTTAGATGGACCAGAGATGCCAACCATCATGGGACCAAGAGTGGCATCGACAGAAGACAGTGTTACCCTCATTATGCTGGGCAGAATCTTGTCCCACCAAGTTCCTTCAAGTGGTTCTTTAATGATTCTCTGGTTTCCAACATGTCTGAGTACATGACACCTGCTCTCACAGTAGAGATGAGCGGGGAGTACATCTGTATGGCCTTCAACAGCATCATCACTGGCAAAAACAGCACTGCTAGCACAATGCTTACTGTTATTGAGGGTGAGACTCAAATTGTTTTGGACTTCTTTTTTTCTCTCACAAACCCATAAGAATGTTTCTAACTTAATACATGTTTTTCCATGTTTCTTTTAGATCCAATAACAAATGTTAAAGTAGAAGATCATATAATCATCCAGTTGAAGGTCATCCATTTGATTTAACCTGCAGTGTAAATGGAACTGTTGACCATATCTACTGGATGAAAAATAAAGAAAAAAATGTATCCAGACAATGGACCCTGTGTTTCTAATGGATAACATGACTGTAAGGTTCATGAACATCCAAACTAAAATGATACTGGAGCACTACCAGTGTATGGCTATTAATGCACTAGGGAACATGACCAGTAGTCCTATGATGCTCATTTGTCAACTGTAGTATATATTTGTTTTGTTAATGCTATGAACTGAGTCCTTTATAAGTTATCAAAGTATGATTGCTTAATTTTGTTGCAATGTTTTTAGATGGACCAATCCCAACCATCATGAAGCCAAAAGAGTGGCACCCGACAGAAGACAGTGTTACCCTCACATGCTGGGC
>JAGKQL010003545.1:0-20963 GCA_018398635.1 Cyprinodon brontotheroides | reverse complement strand
GCCCAGCATGTGAGGGTAACACTGTCTTCTGTCGGTGCCACTCTTGGCGCCATGATGGTTGGCATTTCTGGTCCATCTAAAAAACATTGCAACAAAATTAAGCAATCATACTTTGATAACTTATAAAGGACTCAGTTCATAGCATTAACAAACAAATATACTTACAGTTGACAATGAGCATCATAGGACTGCTGGTCATGTTCCCTAGTGCATTAATAGCCATACACTGGTAGTGCCCAGTATCATTTCGTTGGATGTTCATGAACCTTACAGTCATGTTATCCATTAGAAACAGGGTTCTATTGTCTGGATACATTTTTTCGTTATTTTTCATCCAGTAGATATGGTCAACAGTTCCATTTACACTGCAGGTTAAATCAAATGGATGACCTTCAACTGGATAATTCATATGATCTTCTACTTTAACATTTGTTATTGGATCTAAAAAGAAACATGGAAAACATATAAAGTTAGAAACATTCTTATGGGGTTGTGAGAGAAAAAAGAAGTCCAAACAATATGAGTCTCACCAATAACAGTAAGCATTGTGCTAGCAGTGCTGTTTTTGCCAGTGATGCTGTTGAAGGCCATACAGATGTACTCCCCGCTCATCTCTACTGTGAGAGCAGGTGTCATGTACTCAGACATGTTGGAAACCAGAGAATCATTAAAGAACCACTTGAAGGAACTTGGTGGAACAGATTTTGCCCAGCATGTGAGGGTAACACTGTCTTCTGTCGGTGCCACTCTTGGCGCCATGATGGTTGGCATCTCTGGTCCATCTAAAAAACATTGAGAAAATGCAATATATGAATTCCCTTCAATAACTGGATTTTATTTTATTATGCTTTATAATATGAGATGTTGAAGCCTAAAATGGAAAACACATCCTTTTAACATTATAGACAATTAGTTACCTAAATCTTCTAATCTGTATTTACTAATAATTATACCATAGTTACTCTTTGCTTATAATCTAAACTGCTTTCTCTACATATTTCCAGTAGAAAGCTTGGCTGTTTTTGCTTTTTAATTACACTAAACCTTTCTGTTACTCCGATCCACTGGTTTCAAATAAACACCAGAGATGTCAAGTCAGAGGTCTTTAGAGCAGGATGAAATCTGCTGCCTTTTGAGATCTTTATAGATACATAATATTGATAGTTTGATTTGAAAAGCTAATGAAAACTTAACTTTTTTACCTTTGTCTGTTAAACCTTTTTTTTGATTATCTGAATAATTTCAGATTGACAAAAAGCAAAGAACAGAACACTACTTGGAAAAGGCACCTTTGCATACAGTACAATTGTATATTTTCCTTCTAAACAATACGGACTAAACATGTGGTTCTTACAGTTTACTTTAACTTCAAAGGGGCTGCTGCTCATGTTGCTCACGTCGTTAAAAACATGACAATCATAAACTCCACCATCCGAATGTTGAACTGGATTGAGAATCAGAGTGCTGTTGTCCATTTTAAAGACAGTTCTATTGTCAGGAACAAGTGGACGGCCATCTTTCCACCACTCAATGCTACCAATAGGTCCTGTCACTTCACACTGCAGAGAATACATCATGTCCAGTATGGCAGGGCCTCTGCTGTGATTCAAGGCAACCACTGTCAAGGGATCTGTAAGAGAAGATATGAAGAGATGTCTTTAATAAAGACGTGTAAATCAAGAGACAGAGTGCCGCATCTTCCTAGAGACCCTTGTCTTTGTTTTCCTCACAAAATGTAAAAACATAAGGATGTAACAGTCTTATAAAAGGTTTTGATTCAGGTTTAGAACCACAACATATCAAAAATTTACTATTATATTTTCAAGCTTTTAGAGTACTCAGGTCTTCTGGTTACAGTCTACTTTATACTGTATCTCCAAAACCAAAACCAAACACAGGGGCAGCTGCTTTAACTTTGTATGCCCCTTTAATTGGGAACAAACTCCCAGAAAACAGCAAAACAGCAGAAACACTAAGTTCCCTAAATCAGAAACTGAAACACAAGTTTTAGACTTTTTTTCACTTCAAAGCGTAACACAAGAATCCAAAGAATATAATTTTCTGTATGTCCTGACCACATATGGTTGACTGAAAGTGCGCAGGTGTCATGTTACATTTTACAAGCAAGCAAGTCAAATGAACTTACTGAGTAAATATGATAATGTTATTAAAAACTGTAGCAGCAGGTGCTTGTTAGCAAAGGTTTTTGGAAATAGTTTTTTTAGCCAAGGATAGCAGCTTTCATACTATAGTTAATTTGCATTAAAACATTAAAAGTTGAGAGTACCTTGCACACTAACATTTGGGATAAAAGATCTTTGCATTATAACAGAAGTACAATACAACGTTAAAGAGCATTAAATTAATGAAATGCAGAGTATGTTTCACTGGATAAATATAATATTGATTTCAGGAAAGTGTTAAACAAATATTTAATGACAATGTCCGATTTAATTGGGACATTATCAGGTACATAAATATATTGATGGGCCATACAATATGTAAAAAAAACAAAAAAAAACGAAATTATATCATGTCACAAAATGCTGGTTCATTTTGAAGTGTAACAGAGGGACAATATGCTGAAGCACCTCAAATCTTACACCACCAGACACAGACATAAGGTGGTTAATCAAAAGGACAAAACACATAGGCTAAACAAACAACAGCTCTATGAAGTTGTGGTGAATGCAGTACAGTGCAGGCCAGAGTGTTTAGGCAAAGGAGCAGAATAAACAAAGTTGATGTCCCATCACATGATGGAAAGCTTTGAAGGTCATTATTCAGCCGTTCACTTACTTTTGAAGTACAGGGGAGAACCACATTTAACAAGTGAGATGAATAAGGTCACTCGTATGAAAACTCCCTTGTTTGTGTTGCTTGGGACCATATTAATGTGATTCTCTCAACCATGACTTATGAGCCTAAAACATCCAAGTCATTATGACCTACCTTAATGTCTACATACTTTTATCTTCAAAGATCACAGCTGAAGTTTGTAGAAACCAATTTATTTTTTTAGATCAGTTCATGACTATTGTTTCATTTTACAGAAATAGACATAACCTACTTTTAAACCTAAACACTATTATGATATGAACTGAGTAACAAAAAGAAAAACCTACCCATCACGTGAATTTCTGTACTTTCATGGCTCGACCTCATTGTGATGTTGTTGTAAAACACACATTTGTAGGATCCTGAGTCATGTTCTTGAACATTCTGCAGGTGAAGCCATGAACTTGAATGGTTCAGTGGGACTTTGTTGAGCATCCACTGGATCTTTGCTGTGGGTTTGGAATCCGTTGAGCATGATAGCGTGATGTTAGATCCTGATCTATATATGTTCTTTACAGGCATGACTGTCATGGTTGTATTAGTTGGACCATCTGATGATAAGACAAAAGAAGACTTCAGGTTAATGTTACATTTGTTTGATCAGTAGATTATTTTAGTTAAAACTTTAAATTTGTGAAAGTGTATTTCACCCTCACAGATTTCTTCTGTCTTTGTTTTTTTTTTGTCATATTCAAACAAATTAGCTTATTAAATCAAACTAACATCTGATAAAGATAACTTGAATAAGTATATAATTTATACTTCAAATTAATTAAGTGTTCAGCTGTCCAAATCAGCCTGGTATAATGTGAATAAAATAGTTGATCCACAAGCTTATATACCAGTTAGGCCATCCTTACAGAAAGAAGAAAGAAACAACTCAAATAACATTTAGTAGCAATTAGTTCTATGTAATCACTAAAGATATCGTCCCAGGCTTTGCTTTCCAGAAGTATATTAATTCAGTCTGTCTGTAATGGTTTTAGGGTTGAATAGGCTGTTTAAGCGAATCCTACAGCATATTAATTAGAATTAAGTCTGATTTTTGCCCAGGTCACCTAAAAATGTTCTTTTTGAGCCAATGAGTTGTAGATGGTTTCCCTGCCGAAAAATAAGCTTGAGATTAACATCACAAATTCTCTTTAAATGTCCTGGTAGAGCCCAGAGTTAATGCTTCTATCTATTAAGCAAGTCTTCTACGTCTGTATTAAATGCTGTATGACTTTATCTTGAATGTACAGAAATGATAGCCGTAATTTATTCTGTCAACAATATTTATCAAAAGCTCTAATAGATCCTCCAGATTTTTTGACAAAATGTGGGACTGCCTTATGCATTTCATTTAGTCAGCAGTGTAAATAGCTTTGGAGGGTCTAGTTGGGAACATTTTTGCATGGTGGCTTTTTTTTTACCATTGAATTGTAAACTCTTGCATGAGTTCTTGCTGAGAGCAACAGGGAGGGATTCTCTAAATCCCGAAGCTCTGGAAATCAGTTTGTAACTGCTTCCAAACTGAAAGGTGGCATGACTTTCATTCTCATGTATGATAGGTCTTTAGATCGAGGAATAATGTGTTTCCCCTACTTTAAATTGTCACAGTTTGTCTCCGATAGCTTTTTCCATTAATGAACAAGGTTTTCATTAATCTATATTGATACAAAACTGCATTTTAACAATAAATAATTTCAGGGAGACAAATAAGCCAAAACAGATGGAGGATGAACACCTTTTCACTGAATAATATTCCTCATAAAAAATAAGCAGTAAAAATCAGGTACTTACAGTGTATTTCAACTGCGAATGAGCTGCTGGTCATGTTGCTCACAGAGTTAAAGGCATGACAATCATAGAGTCCACCATCAGAGTATTGAACTGGATTAAAGGTCAGAGTGCTGTTGTTCATTTCAAATACCATTCTACTGTCAGGAGCAATTGGGTGGCCATCTTTCCACCACTGGATACTGCCAACAGGTCCAGTCACTTGACACTGCAGAGAATACACCTTATCCAGTATTGCTGGACCGTCAGTGTGATTTAAGACAACTGCTGTTATAGGATCTGTAAGAGAAGATATGAAGATGTGGCATAAATACACTCATACATGAATATATAATCCAATTATTGATAAACTGTTGTTGGATCACTGTCTCTTGTGTTAACTAACAAGAAAATAATGTATGCATTACTCTAAGATTTATTTAGGAAAGGTTTTTTTTGATCCATTGATGTTATTTTGTTGATCTATAGAGTGCAAGGTTCTATATCTATCTTAAGAAAAAAATAGTAATGGCTGATGCAGCCATTTGAAAAATCTCTAGCGAGGCCCTAATACTCCTTCGTATACTAAAGACTATAATAGTATGTGTCCAAATATATCTTCAGAAACAAATGACAAAGCTAAATTTAAGGTTACATTTGTAAAATTTGATGCCCTTACATTATTTACCCTCTCGGTTAACAAACAAGGCTTCCTCCTTCATAGAGACAGGCGGATAACTAGCAGCTGACCAAGGTTAGTAAGTGTCAAAAGGTTGAGAGGATGCTGAATATTAGCAACAAATAAGTCATTAAAAACTGTGAAAAGGTTATTGTGTAGGAAGAGTTAAAAATAAAAAAAATTTTGTAAATGTGGGGACAGCTAAACCTCCCACATGTCCAGGTCTTAGTGTGCATAGCTGAACAGACTCTGAATGCATTGTCTGCAGAGGTTTTTGCTTAGTTGAGCTTACCAGTTCCCTACAGTCCTTTGACAAATTCCTATATTTCATCTACTTTCTGTCAGTGGGATTAAGAATGGGAAGGAACTATAGCATGAATGATGAGGTATTTGAGTGTCTTTTCTTAAATGTATACCAGGCACCTTTTGTACACCTGTCAATGCAGTAGAAAGTGGCTATGCAGCTGCACATCCTCCTGACTGACTGCTCAATGTATCAGCTCTATTCTATTGCAAATTGTGTACATATAACACAACATGCACGTGGGGAAAAGGAAAGGCTGGGAAAATTTTCTGGATGCACTCTAAGAATTTATTCATAGATCACTAGAGATATCATCATTGCAACTTTAATCAATATTATCACACATTGCAGGTTTTCCTGATAGCATACAGGCCTATTCTAGGAACATCCTTTGTAAAATGCATTATGATCAAACAGCGTTGTGACAGGGTGTCAGCAAACACTGGTTCAGTTTTAGGTGCACCTGGAGAAAGTATACTGCAACACTTTGCACAACAGACAGAAACAGGTTAACCTAAAGCATCAAACAGGTAAACAAACAACTGCTGACTGAACGTGTGATAAATCCAGTACAATGCAGGCCAGAGAGTTCGGACGAATGTACAGAATAAACAAAACTGATGTCCCATCACACAATAGCAAGCTCTGCGGGTCATGATTCAGATGTTCACCTTCCATTCCATATTTTACAACTGAGAATGAGTGAAATGGCTCAAAGAATCTAAAAGTAATTTGTTTGAGTAATTTTTTTCACTATGTCCATCAGCCTGAAATTCTCAAGTCATTTTTTGCATCTGAAACACCTACTTGCACGACCAAAGATAATAAGCATCAAGTTCATATTTCATAGGACAAGTTTGTATGAATAAAAGGATTAACTCTTTTATTATAGTTAGTTTCAGTTTCCAAAAAGACGACATGACCTGCTTCTACATTTCAGCATGTGTTGCTGATATCAGCCAAATAAGAAAAAAGAAAACCTACCCATCACTTGGATCTTTGAGCTATTGCTGCTGAACCTCTTTGTGACCGGGTTGTGAAGGGCATTTGTAAAGTTCCTGGAGCTTTCTGTGAACATTCTGCAGGTCCAGCTGTGATCAGACTGATTAAGGTGCATTTCATTGAACATCAATGGATCTTTGCTGTAGGTTTTGAATCAATTTGAGCAAGGACAGTGTGATGTTAGATCAGATCTACTTAGATCGACTTCATTGTTCTTTGACTGTCATGGATTTATTATTTTCGGGTTCATCGAAAGGTAAGACAAAAAAGTTAATGTCAGTGTTGCACTTGTTGAAACAAGATCCGCATTATAGATTGTTATTTTGCCAAAACACAGCTGATGTTTAGATTCAAAGGGGTGAGTTCGCTTTAGTCCGTTGTTACATTGCACCTGTAGGGACCCTGATCAAAGCGGGTCAGGTCGGCTATGCTAATGGTTGCATTTCCATTGCTAAGCTGCACATCTGCCCCATTTGATATTGTAGAGCTTCCAACCAACCATTCATAGGACAAAAATGTACCATTTGGATACTGAACATGAGGACTGCTGTACTATTGAACTCCACCAGATCTGTAGTTTTGCTGATAAACCCACACCTGAAATTGGCACTGTAAAGAAAGAAAAAGGTTTTTCTCACAATTGAATTAACATTTTGCTTCCACCTTCTGAGCTAAGGCTCATATCTTATGACATTATTGGAAATCAAACACATTTAGTTCTGATATCAGCCAAGATATATTAACTAGTCCTCATCTGTGATTTACAGTATGTTTAAAAAAATATGCAATTATTGTGCAGTTCTTGAGATGGTCAGCCAGCTATTAATTTGTTGATAATTCCCCCAAAAACCCAAAAAACAATCATCTGGACTTTTGATTTCAAGTTTAAGACATTTCCTTCCCATCTAGAAGCTTTTTTCACTTCAAAATGTCCAGAAATAGTACTCTATAAAGCCTTGACTAAACACTAATTCTGACATTTTAAATTGAAAAAACTTCCTGAATGAAAGTGAATGTCTTCTCAAACTTGAAAACAAAAGTCTAGTGGTTTGTTTTTTTGTTTTTTACTTTTTTGGAATGAGTTTAGATAATTTTGGTGCATAACTGTTTTTGTTTTTGTTTATGCTCTAAAAATGTAAAAAAATGAGGAAGATGACAAGCATCTTCTTTTGAAAAGAAATCATAATTTGTTTCTTAGGTTAAACAAATTCTTTGTGTGCCATTGTGGTGTTTATAATATTTTAATCATGACTGCATCTCAATGTACCCAAGGTATATTCCCTGTTTTTGGATTTATGAAAAGAGAAATATAAAAAAATGGATCAACTTTCCCCTGATAATACTTGTTATCATAGGTTAATTTATTTATTTTAGAAAATAACTGTATTGTTTCAAAAATTCCATTTGAGATCTCGTGCTGTCCCCAATCCTGCCAGTCATTGCTTTTGGTGGTAAATTAAAGCAATCTATTATCTAATTTTGAATCATACCTGCGCAATCAACTGGTTTTACTTAGATAGAAAACTTTTGAACCAATTTGACTGTATGATCTGGTTGAATTATCTCTATAAAGTGTCTTTAGATGACATATGTTGTGAATTGGCTATATAAATAAACTGAATTTAATTAAATTAATATCACATCATGTTCTCTAATGAGAAAAACCCCAGTCTTTTCATATAGCACACTACACACAGTAAATAAAATAACTGAAAACACATCTGAAAAACCACGTTTTCCTTTTAGCCATCTATACTTTCAAAAAGTTGAAGGTTGATAATTCCACCTTAAAAAATAATCTCAACATCCTCCGTTTTTAGATCATTCATTATAAATCTTCAACTCTTTAACTTATTTTTTGCCATTGAATGGGTTAAAACAACCAATCTGGAGTTTGAGTAGTAAAAATACAGTTTTTTATCATTTACATTTAGAAAATAACTTGTTTTTCATGTTTGAATTTGTCATTCACTGTTCTCAGATATTAAAAGTCAGATTGATATACAAACCCAGGAAATGTATTTGTTTTAAACAATTAGTTTGCCTTACCAATCACTTCTGTGCAAATCACTAAAATTAGAAATGCTATCCATTTAATGCAAAAGAAAAGACTTTATTATGCCTTAGTGTTACATATTACTGAGTAAATATGAATTGTGAGGTGTTCTTACCTTGACTGACAGCTCTATCTGAAAAGAAACCCATTTATTTGTTCTATTTTTATATAATCCGGAGTCCTCTTGTCTCACTGATTGTAAAGTCAATGACGGCGTGTTGGAAATAAAATATAATTCTGTCACTCTTCTCCTTGTTTATCACATAACCTCCAGGGTAAATTAACACCAGTAGGCTTCCATGGAACATCCAGGCCCCCAAGGTAACTTCAGCATCACTGCTGATTGTCACATTTGCCCACTGGTACAGGATTCATAGAGAGACATGTATGCTTTTGGCTTTTTATGCTAAAGATCTAGAAACAGACAACAAAAAGCTTATACACATATCAAACAGAAAAGAATAAGAAAACTTAAAAGTAGTCAAGTAAAGATCGCTAAAATTGGCTATACTTTTCTTCGATTTACAGTCTTTTTTGTATAGATTTATGACTTAAATATACCTAAACAAAGCTATTTATTTCTACAGAATATCAACACAGACATAACGTTATATAGAGCTGAGTGTAATACTTTGCATATGAAGTCAAGTTAAAACATATTTCAAATTTACCTGTCAAAGTTAGTGTGGTCAGGATTAGAAGAACCCCCATTGGGATCCCATGCTTCTTTTTAAGATGCGCCTTTGCCAAAGAGAACAGACTGCACTTTTGATTTAATAAATTCAAATCTAGAAATACTAAATTTTTCCAGTACATTGACAAGCAAATACTTGCTGTGTGCTCTCTTGATGCTTTCCCTGGTCTTCTAATGCTGCCACATCACAAAGCTGCTGCCACACCTTGTTTTTGCCCTGATGCGTTTTTACAGACGTGTTCACCTAGGAGTGTCCATTTACTGTAAACTCTGTTCGCCATTTTTCAACTTTCAATCAACCAAAAGCCTCACATGGAATTATTTTGTGGGATCACGTTGAGCCATTAACTTAAAAATTTGGAAGTGGTGCCATTAAAACATATCCAAGTACCCCTCAGCTGAATACTTGTTCTAACATATGTGATGAATGCAGAGTGCTAAAACTGAAACATAAACTTGATTTGGATCGAGTTTAATAAAGTTTAAACCAAATATAGTTTATATTAAGCTATGACTTATAGAAAGCATTTTCAGATATCCAGGTAAAAATGAAGTTAAGGTAGTATTCAAATGTGAGGAGGATTTGTTAGAGGTCACCAGACGGTTGTTATACCCTCAATGGACACGTTCTTCCTCCTGTTCTGTTACTTCATGTACACAAACCCACACTGTGATATATATTTATACTTCTACCTCCTTCATCAAACATTTCCCAAGAACAATAAAAGTGGAATATATTATTTTTCCTTCCGAAAGGCAACGCTAATTTTATTCATACAGCCTTTCCCTATCAAACTACTCAAAGTTCTGTACATGAAAGAAAACATAACAGAGAGAAATCTATATTGCACTAGCAAAGAAAAAATAGATTATACTGTATGGAATGATTTAATGAAAACAAATAATAAATGTAAGGTGTGCTAGTTTACTTATTAATGTAAACTAACAAAGACACTGATAGTGTATCATCTGCCTTCAAATATTGTTTAAAGTTAAGTTATGGGTAAGTTTAAAAATAAGGCGTATTTCATGTTTTCGTTTGTGGGTCCATTTTACCAGATGGTGCCATTAATGACAAATATATATTAACATGCATGTTTTAAAAAGCTCTTTTAGAACCTTTAAACAACGTGAATTCCACTTTACAAGAAAAAAAGGGAAATAATCAGAAGGAGATATCTTATTAAATGTTTTAACATATTTTTAGAACCCAACGTTTTGTGAAAGATAACAAAAAAAAATTTAAATAGGTTATACAAATGATCTGTTTATTTAGTAAAAGATGAACATAAAAGGGTGGACCTTGAGCATGACTGATGGACTCACAATATATTAATCTTTGGCCTTATGAGCACAATTAATCTAAATTTCATTTATGTTAATACAAAAATGGGTTCCTTCTTCTGAATAGGGAATATTAGCAGTTGAATGATTTTTATCCATTTGACCCTGAATATAAATCACTAAGCAAAGCAATTAACTGCAGAACAAGAAAATAAAATTAGTATCTTGTTTAAGATTATTTTGGAATAGTTACTGTATTTTCACCCTTTGTGCTAATGAAGCATTTACTTTGCCCAACTACCTGCTTTTATCTGTCTGATTGTTTTGGCTAATAACCGAATTTATATGCTAAAATTAACTTACTCTGTGGCGTGTTAAGTTAGGTTTTCTTTTCTAAAAATCCTTCAGCATCTTTTTGAAATATAAGAATAAATCAGAGATAATATATATATAAGTTACAGTTACATTTTAAGTATGAATCTCTCAGCTTTGTTTGAACTATCAATGAGTTTCTGACTTCACCTAAAACCATGGCACTCTTCTTCACAAGCAAAGGGGAAAGCTGATAATTTTGTCAGTTAATAGCATTGATTGATTGATTTTGTTTATTGATCTCACAGAGGAGAAATCACAGGTTAAATAGTCAAAGAAAGAAGGTGCCAAAAGGAAGAAAAAAGGGTGCATGGTATATATAGTGTTTCCACATATGAGAGCATTTGACATGTAGGGCATTAATATCTTATTAATTAATATATGTGAATGAAGACACATTTTTTTATGTTTTTTTATTAGATATTGTTTACCTTAGCCCACAGTAGAAATGCTTAACTGCCTTGTCTTCCTGATTCCCTTTCGTGCCTCATTTTATCTAACAAATATCTAATACAGTGTCTTTAACTAATAACTGCACATAATTCAAATTGCTATTTGCTGAAAAGAAAACATATATGTAGCTATTTCCATCCCCCAGACATCATGGTCTTTGTGCAGGTCTTTCACATTAAACCTTTAAAAATACATTATACAGGCACTAGGTAGGGGCACGTGGGTAGGGAGTGTGTCCCAATTAGGCTGTGCACCACACTACAGACGCCTGGTTCCTCAACGTAGCCGTCCATGCTGTGAATCTAAAAATGCGGATCTTTGCTGTGTGTCTGCCACTTTTTCCACCTCACTTCCTTTCAGAGGACTTTTAGAAAATAAAGGCCATGGGAGTTAAAAAAAAAATAAAATAAGTGAAACAAACAAAAATACAAAAGGCAAAACTTTATTAAATTAGCCAAGCACTGGTAATGGGAAGCTGCTGTGTGCAAACATGCTGCTGCTTTCTATTTAGATGGAGAAAGAGGAGAATTATATTTAATTCTGTCTTTAAACTGAGAATCAAGGTTACAGCACATTTAATGTTTTAGTTTTTCTTTCTCAGATGTCTCACTGTTGTTGAAAGCAATCCTATTTTCTTTGTGGCAGAAAACAGAACATGACACAAACTGTCTAAATTAAAATGCTTTATTTATATTAGCCAAAGAGATAGACAGAAAATAAACTGCAAAGCCATAACCCTTATTTTAGCTGATTGGAGCTGATTGTTGAATTTAACCAGAAGAAAGCTTCTTTAGTTACATCTAAAGGAAATATAAGGCAATTAGTGAGTAACTTAAAAGGAATATATGATTTTAATCTTTGATTGTATAACCTAGAAAACTAAAAAAATCCCGAAATTATCAGAATTTGCAACAATTTTTTGCATAATGCAGAATAAATGTATTAATAATCTGAGCTATAAATTCCCTTTAGTAATATTTTTTAAACATTTTTAACATATGTTCTTTTGGAAAATGTACCAAAACAAAAATTATTGTTGCCTTTTTATTCTGATTAATGCTAAATTCATTACATCACCGCAAAGTTTAGTTCTGGTTCAGATAATGATTCATTGATTATTCCTTGCTGATTGGACTTTTCTTTTAAAATACGTATTTACAAATCCTCCATCTCCTAACAGTGGTTCATGTTATTTGATAGCATTGAATTCATCCTGGGACTGAAACATCCTCATTGATCTGTAAAAAAAAAGAAAAAAAGAAAGGGAAGTTCAATGACTTATTATACTGGTAATAAGACATTAATAGAATTTGTTTCTATTTTAATTACATAAGTAACTTTAATTTGTGTAAAAATTCAAGCCCACACAAACAAAAAAGGTTATTCATTTAACTGGACTGTACAGTATTTAGTAACTGCATAACCTGATTAAAATGGCACATCTCAGTGTATGTATAAGGTTTTAGATGAAAGCATCCCTTTTAAGTATGCAGATGTGGGGGTAAAAAGAAAACATATGAAAACGGCAAATGAAAAACATGTTGGGGTGCATATCAATTCATCTGTTATTACGTTTTCAAAAGGTTTTGAATAAAAAAAAATTGGTAACTTGCCTGCAATTGATAAAGAGAATCCAGTCAAGATCAGCAAAGAAAGAATAAATATATTCACTTCCAGCTGTTCAGACTCTGTGCAGAAAAAAAAATTCATCAGATAAAATAAGTGACATGACACTGATATAGTTTTATGGTTTATACCAAAACAAATAAACAAAGTAAGTATGAGTCTCAATCATGCAGGCACATCTTAGCTCAGTGCTAGTTTATGATATAAAGTAAAGCCCTGATTCCAATAACTCCGTTAACCCACATGCTTTGTGCTGAACATTGCCAAATCAGAATAGTGTATGGAAAACAGTCTTGGAAGTGCTGTTGCCTTTAAATGCAGCAGTGTGAAAATGGCTACTGGCCTTAAAGCATCAGTTGCAATTTAGATACTGCTTGAAAATTTGAAAGTAAAAATTGAAAAACAATACAATAATTTGTTTAAGTTAACCACCCTCTCTTTTGGATAAGCAAGCTGTGAAAAGGGAATTTTGTCTCTATGAAGAGGCTTACTTGATATTGTAATGTAGGTTGTTACATTGCTGCGCAGGTTGGTGCGGTTGTTGAAGGCCAGGCAGGAATATGGACCGCTCTGGTCCTCTCTGACATGAGAAAGCTCCAACATTGTTCCTGTTACATTCACAATGTTCCCCTTGAAGGCCCACTGAAGATAAGCTGGAGGGCTGGACTCTGTTAAACAGAGTAGGCTCAGATTTGACCCAACTGAGAAGGAAGTGTTGTTCAGTCCATTCACAATGACACGCATGTTATCTGGGCCATCTGAGGAAGTGATAAAGAAAAGAGAGGAATAAATCGAAACCTTTGGGTGGAAGGTGATTGTCTCTCCGAGAATGACTTCACTGTAAATAAGGTAACTTACAGCTTACTGTGAAGTTTACTGAATCACTGCTCCCATTACTGATAGGATTAGAAACATCACATCGAAATGGTCCTGAATCATAGCGGCTCACGCTGACAATGTTGAGAGTGGAGTTTCCATCGCTGAGCTGAACTCTGTCAGAGGCTGTAATTTCAGAGCTGCCATTCATCCAAAGGAATGACAGAGAAGATCCAGTCGAGACGGAGCAGTTAATCAGCCCTGAGGTTTGGCGCTCTATCAGATCACTTCCATTTATGTTGAGGGTCACATTTGATATGGGCTCTATGGATATAACAGGGAGGAAATGTCCAAAAATTTACTGAATTATAATTTTAATCAAGTTAACTGTTGATGTAGCAGCGTATTAAGGCTTTCCTGACAATTACTTTCTCTCACTGTTAGAAAAAGAAAAAGTAAAAGAAGCTGAATCATCCTAAAGGTCAGTTGTCAGTCTAACTAATGTGATAGTCAGAGTATTTTTTTTAATAATTTCTTTTATTATTATTTTTATTTATTTATTTTACAGTTGGAGTATTTTATTTAATACAACTCTGTATAAATGCTGATTGTCTTGTTAATTTCGATAAAGATTCAGTCTATGACTCATTTTTGTTCTGAAATGACTCAGACTGGTATCTGGGATGAACAATGTTGGCCAAGATATTCCACTTGTTTTTTATTTATTTATTTATTTTTTTTTACAGTATTTAAAAATTTTATAAGTTAAGCTAGTTAGTAACATTTTCATCAATTCCCAACAGAAGACCTAAAATATCAATTAACTATTTGAAAAAAATGTCTATTTATATTTTTGCTTAGGAACCTTTTTATCTACCTACCTGCCTGCCTGACCATAGGAGATTATGGACATGAAGCTATTTTTAACTGTCTAAAAATATATGTAGACTGTACTTTGAATAAAAATATGTGTTCCATACAAGCACAGATTGTCTTTTGCATGCTTAAAAATTAAGTCTTTAAAAATGATTATTTTTAGCACTTCCTTACCGGTTTCTAGGAAACTAAATGTTCAAATACTGTAAGCTGCTTATATCAAAGGAAAAAGGTGAATGTTGACACAGAAACCAACCAGAGGACAAAGTCTCATCATCATGAAACCTGAGCACAAGCTGGTCTATAACAATAGGTAAATATCACGAGGAAGCACTTTGATTTCCTGTAACCCCCTCCCTGTCTGAAACTTTTTGTTGGAAAGATTTTTCATAACAACAGAAACCAGTTCCAATGAAGTATGAAGTGTAAACAGATCATCAGCCCTTTTTTTTCCCTTGCCCTTCCTCATTAAAGTGGCCCAGTACAAAGTTATGAAAGACTTTTCACTCTTATGTCATTCAAATATAAACATTTAACACTTACTAGTTTTATTGAAAGTATTTTAAAAAAAGGATCAGTGTGTTAAGTTATTCCTGTATATACATACCTACAACAGTGAGAGAAACGCTGGCCTTTAGCAGGGGGTCGCCGCTCTGCACTGTGTAGACCCCTGTGTCGCTCACAGTGAGGGAGCTCAGGGTGAGATCTCCACTCGTCACGTTAACCGAAGCCCTGCTGCTGTAACCAGGAAAAACAGCCTGCTGCTGCCCAAGCCAGGTAAGGATGAATTTCTCTCCCACCGCCCAGTTGCCACTTGTCAAAGTCACAGAGGGAGACAGCGACAGCGTCACTGTGCTTCCGACTACTGCTGGGTTCATAGAAGCTAGAACCTCTGCAGCATCACAGGAAAGAAAACCTACTAAAAAGGAAAATTGATTAATATCCTAAAAGAAAATCTCCCACATTTCTAGATATCACATATCCTTGTTAAATTGGTACCTTGTAAAGATGACAGAAATATAAGTGTCAAGGTGCTGCAGGTCTTCCTCTCCATGTTTTTTCAGTTGTCTGACAAACTGCTTCTAATTTCAGCTTATTTCACCCCTGTCCACTGCCTGTCCAGCCCCCAACCCATAAACCTGCCACCTCAGGTCTTATCTGCAGGTGGCTCTGGGACATTTTCTGTTAATTCTTGACAAATTTACCAAAGGTGGAAGTATTTTTGTTTGCCATTATGGGTGAAGTTCTGTTAAATGACAAATGATGACAGAAGGCATGTTGGTGATAAAGGCCTGTAGGGATGAGGAATACTGTTCACTCAATAGTTGGCCTTGTTCACTTGAAAAATAAAGAAGATGAAGTCACTACTGTTTTCTTGGGTTATGTTTATCTGCATGTCTTTTACATCTTTTACTGCTTGCCTTATTTTCTTTAGGATTTTATTTGAATGACCATATAGTGGGACTGGAAAATTAGCAGCATTCCTTCAACATGATTCTAATGTTTCTGTCATGATCTGCCCTGATAGCGGACCTTAATTGTTCACCTCATTCACCTGCGTAACTCTGCCCGGTTCCTAATAACTCCTTATCCTATCCACCTGTATCAGCTGCTCCATATAAGGCTCAGCCCAGCTATTGGGGCCAGATCATTGTTTGATGTTTGTTGTATTTTTGTTCGGTTAGGTTGAGTTATTTCCAAGGTTCATGTCCTCGTTCCCGGAGGCCACAGGGATTTTTGTTTTGTTTTGTTTTTCAGCTCAAGTCTGGCATGCAGGAGAATTCTTGCTTTTCTGTTTTAGTCTGCTTTCGGGCCTGTGTCTCCCGCTGTCAGTATCCATGTTTGTTTTTCGCCTGAGTTGTATGGGAGCCAATGATCTGTGTCTGGTTTTGACCAGCCCTCCCCACCCAGTTTGGTTTATTTAGTTTTTTTCAAAGGTGTTTTAGTCCGGTAGGGCGTCGGAAATCCACCCTTGGGGTGGATGAATCACTGGATTCCAGGGGGGGCAGATCATTGTTTGATGTTTTATGTTTGTTTTGTCAGATTTAGTTAGTCCAAAGTTCATGTCCCCATCCCCAGAGGCCAGTGAGTTGAGAGGGTATTTTGTGTTTGTCTTGTCTCCTGATTGTGTCTTGGCTCTTGGAGGAGTCCAGTTTGAAGTCCCATCGTACTGGCTCTTCGGTGGAGACCAGTTTAAAGTTTTGCAGTTATCCTGGTACCTTGTCTTGTGTTTCTCCATCGAACTGAGCCTGCCTGTCTGCATCTGTGTGTGTCTGTATGAGCTCGCTGTACTACTCTTGGAACTCTGAACCCGCCTTCAGGCTCTGTGGATTCCTGAAACCCTGGATATGTCTGTTCTTGTGCGGATCAGAATCCCTGATTGGGCTGCGGACTCCTGGATTCAAGAACTGTTCCTGTCTGATCTGTTTCCCTGACCTGCTCATTGGGGTCCCTGCATCGGGGACACTCTCTGGGAGGCTCTGCACTGCTGCTCGTTTGGCAGTCCATCGGTCAGATCCTGCTTTCATGGACTGAACTATTCAACCAGGTAACCCCCAGATTCCACATACTCCATCAGTACTCCGCTCCGCCCCGCTGACGTACGTCGTGCGGAGCGCTTGTCTTTCATGTAAATCGATGTGAGCTGTTCCACATCCACCGCTACTCCTCCGCACGTCTCCGTCCATGTACGTCTTCTCCGTCCTTCACTGACAAAATAGAGCAACTTTTTGCTCCGCTCCGGTCCGGCCAGGTCAAGATCCGCAATTGCGATCGCACCAAACAGGAAAAAGAACATCGAGAAATTCCGGTTCGTCAAATTAAAATATAGTAACAACAGATCGGTGACTAGAAATTATAGCATAATTCTGATTGGATGCAAACTATTGGTTATTCACCAACCAGGAAGCAGATTTCTCATCTCCATCAAAATATTTATTTTATACCGAGGGAAGTTTAATAAAATCCATTCAAAAGAAACTTCTTATTACAGGAAGGGATGAAGGGATGCTGAGTTTGGGAGTAGAGAACAAACAAAGTTCATTCAAAAAAAGCAGTTTTGAACGCAACACACGCGAATCGAACCAAGACAGTCGAACCGAATGGTTTGGACGGTTTTCATTAACCGTTCCATCCGTGATGTAAACACACACACACACACACACATATATATATATATATATATATATATATATATATGTAGCAATTAATTTGCGTTGAACTGATCATAAAGTCGTATGTTCGGCTTTATGATATGAATATATATATTCTCTAGCTTTTTATATTCTCTAGCTTTTTCTCCACCTAGAGCTTCCTTTCTGAACATACAGCTTTATGATCAGTTCCACGCAAATTAATCGCGAAATAATATATCTGACGAAATTGTTTTTATTAAAATTTGTACTAAAGAATTATAAATGCCACGATAAACATATTTAATAAATCTTAGTGGCAATTAAGGCCTTAATTTAAAAAAAATTAATGAATTGTAATTATTTTTGTTGATCCGCGGAAACCCTGGTTCATTTCCGCATGTTTTGCTGCTTTGAATTATTTAATCATCTCGTGCATGCCCTCTACGATCTCCAAGGAACTCAGAGCGGAGCGGACGGGAGCCACAGTGGAGGCTGTATGCTTTGCTTTGCGCAGGCGGTCTGGATTGCAGTGGAGCCCTGACGGAGTATTTGGGATTTTGGGGTAAGTGACTCACACAGATAATCGGGGTGGTACCCCGCCTCCTCCCTGCAGCCGCTGCGGTCTGCAGATCGACAACAGCCGCTTGTGTTCCATTGTGTGTTTTGGGCTAATAATCTTTTTGAACTTTCTTACTGACTTTCTCAACTTGAATACTGGGTCCATTTGTCCTGTTTCATGTTAGGAATGTAAGGATTATGCACAGTAACAGTTTTCTTTACACCTAGGTTTTGGCATGGAGGTCAAGATGGATCTAAACCTTCTTACACATTTTCTGTGACCCCTAAATGGCTTCAGTCATTTTTCACAATGACAATAAACCCATTTTTTTTAAGTATTTTTTTTCATAAGTTTGAAAGTCTTTCACTTCAAATCAGATCCAGCGTGGTTTTGGTATAGTTGACCTATTGGCAGATTATCTCCCCTGTGCCGTTATTCTATGGGGCTCTGCCAGAGATATCTAGGTTCTTTGAAGTGCTAACTTGATAATTGCCCTCAGTTTTGCCACCTATAACTATAGATAGATGGGCATGCTTTAGATTTCAGTTAATTAATTAAACAGTGTGAAATTAGATATTTAAAGCATCTCATATCTTCGCATGCTTTAAAACTTCTACACTTTCTTTCATTTAATTTTCTTCACTAAGGCTGTTTAATTAACCTCTTAGGCTTTCTCTGGAATAATTTAGCTTGATTTCAGATTAAATTACATGGAGTTCATTGCCATTGAGTTTATGAAAGAAATAAAAAATTAAATACCAGGTAATGTTTCTGTCCTGTCCAAAGTGTAACCGACCTGTAAACCACAGAGCACTGGATAACGGTGTTGATTCAAGAATTGCTGGATGGACGGATGGATGGATGGATGGATGTTTGTTTTCTTCTATTTAATTATGCACAATTTATGTTAGATTATTGCATATAATATAAATAAAATAAATATAATGTTGCTGCTGTAAAACAAGTTTAAAATAGAGGTTAAACATACTTAAGTGGGACACTATATTTTAGAGTAATAATCTTAAAAGGTCACTAATCTTACATAGGACACTTCTATAGCTCTGCAGGTTTGTATGTCAGACTAAAAGCTATTGCTAGTTCATGTTTTATAAGCAAGTTTCATACAGGATAAATGAAACACCCACCTCATCTTGTATTATGATATTTTTTTCTTATTTAGTCTGAATATTTAAATAATAGTATGCCTCATTTTCTAATCTAAGTGAAAAAAAAATATTTTATTGTCCAGCAATTGGGAAATCTTGGTGCAACTCCAGCAAAGTGACCAGCATTTCAAATAAGGAGATTCACACAGAAGTATAATTTGAAAGTATATGAAAAAGAATAAAAAAATAAAGTACTGCACAGTAAGGGCATGTAATTGTTACTATAAATACTTGTAGTTATTTAAAAAACGACCAAATGTACAACTGCTGGGGGTAATTCAAAAATATCTAAGTTTATTTGGCAGGGACAGACACACATCGACATAGACTATCTGAACAAAACAGCAGTCCCTTCTTCCCTGAATTAAAATGACTATTTTACAATAAGTGATAGTTAAAGCAGCAACAGCAGAGGTGTTATAGTTACATGTGCTTAAACACTTTTTAAGCTTGTTGGGAGCAGTGATGGAAAGTCTTACAGCTGTTGGTTGGTTGGAAGTTGGTTGGATAATGCTCTTTTGTGCATCTAGGATGACGCAGTTTGCCACTGAATGAGCTCTGCAGTTCAGCAACAGCTTCATGAGGTGGGACATTGTTGCATAGGGATGCTAATTTTAGTTGAAGTCCTGCTGTCTCCCACTACCTGCATCATACTGAGAGGGCATCCAAGCAAAGAGAAAATTATAAAATTGAAAAATAGTGTCTACAATAAAACATCCTATTTATTGTTTTTACAAGGCTATTGTCAGGTTCTGACATCTACCTATGCTTTTTTTTCCCAGCATCAGGTCTTAAATACATTATTAAATAGCCTACAATAGCCCTCAGTAAGCAGCTGGGGCTCTATTGTTACTGTGGTGGACCAAAGTTCAGTATCTGATTGACGTAATGGACATGACCCATGGAAAGACTGATTGATGTCTTCACAATTGGTATAACATAAAGGTTAGTGTGTTTGCATTATAAAAATGCACAAACTGTCCTTTTAAGTCTTCATTCCATTCATCTATTCATTCATTATTTCACGGCAATTTGAAGTCTATTTAACCTGATTTAGGGTCAGAGGACAGATCTGCCCTGGATAGATAACCACCATGTCCTAAGACACTGAAACAAAATGAGCTCCTCTCACTGTTATGGTTGACTAAAATTTATGTGTGAGGGATTTTAGCTCATTTCTTTGGAAAGAAGACTGAACACCTGCAGAAAACCCATTACACTGGGAGCGTATGCAAATTCAACACATGCACTCCTGTGCGGTGAATGTAAACCACAGTAACACCAGGGCACTCCTTTTTATGTTCAGTCTTTGATTGTCTCAGGGTATAAACACATTCACATGCAAT
>JAGKQL010003544.1:0-20931 GCA_018398635.1 Cyprinodon brontotheroides | reverse complement strand
ATGGATGGATGGATGGATGGATGGATGATGGATGCTCTGCCTTTTCAACCTACTGTATTTTTTATTTTAAACATTATTTGATGGCCTTTGTGGCAGGGATGGAGATCCATATTTTATGTCACACACAGAGTATAGATCTAGATAGATAGATGGATAGATAGATGTTGCAGTATCTATAACAACCCAAACACACAGGATTTCAGAATTAGACATCCCCAGTTATTAATTTCATATACTCACCAGATCTGAATGCCCTGTTAAAAAACTTCACATCGCGTTCCCCCCTGATGTCATTTACGTTGAGTTGCAATAAATGCAAAACTCTCTGCAGGTTCTTGTCTTTGTCGTCCGCTCTATTCAGCTGGCTTTGGAAACACACGGCGAGAAGGTGGGGGCTGGGTGGTGAGGGTTACGGGGGCGAGAAACGCAAAAGTAACGCAATAGTTACGAAGTAACTACAGTAGTAACTATAACTAATTACTTTTTCAAAGTAACGTGCCCAACACTGCGCATTGGTGAGTTTATTGCTTTCATTTTTCTGTAGTATTGCAGCAAGTTGCAATTGCATGCAAGTATTTTAACGGGATTGGCTGGGTGTTGGACACCAGAATCCGTCACATGACTAAGAAACTGTAACGGGATTGGCTGGGTGTTGGACACCACAATCCATTGCTAATGTCTGTGACCTGAAGTAACCCTTCCCTTTTTACATTGAATTTAGACGCCGAATTTACCACAGTGACATTGAGCCAGTTGAATCTCATTTGCTAAAAATATTGAGTTTAAATTTTAAGAGGCTGAATTTTTTATATGCTGCTTTTTTTAACACTGAAAAGTCAAAATGGAAAAAAAAAAGATGATTGTTGAATCAAACTTGGAAAAAAGATTAGTCAGTAAAATTAATTAAACCAGATAAAAAGAAGTTTATTACAGTTTGCTGCAGCTACTCAATGGGGATTTATCCACAGAACAATATTGACACTATTGTTACTACTCTTACTCTGTGATACATTCAGTCTATTAAACCATATAAATATTTACAGATACAAATGCATCACGCTGTGAAGCTTTATCCTGACCAGTGACATGCAGCGCTGCACAAAAAACGTTTTCTAAGACTTTATTTTACATTAAAAAATGTAGGTGTTATAGCAACCCATAAATATTCCTTCCTTTTATTATTTATAGATGATTTCATGAGAAACACGAGATCTGCCTGGTTTAAATATTCAAATTGTATAATATTTAAATTTATCTGGTATACAGAGATCTGTGTCTGAAGCACATTAACATTTGACTGAGGACAGTACTCAGCTGCACATCAGGAAGGAAACATTCCAGTTCATCAGGTAAAAAAAACTAAATTTAAGTTTTTGTCTTACATATAATGCAGACAGTCCTGGAAAAAATATAATAAGTACCCTTATTTTCTTCAAATGCTTGTTTTTTAGTATATGAAAAGTTAATTTGCAAAAATCAGTTTAAAGACATTTTTCAAAAAAATTAGCTTAGACATGTTATTTACTCTTTGCATGGCGCTGCTAATAACAAGTATGTTTTTTGAAAATGTATAAAAATGGAGTTATCTGTTTTTCCATATAAAATCTTCATATATTGAATATCTAGAATGATAGTAACATTTCTGTTATTGAGTATTGATGGGTCTAAACTACTGACAGCTTGCACTGAAATCAAAAATAGATTTGACATTAAATAAATCAGTGAATAACTGAACACTGAAAATTTAAAAACTAAAAATGTAATAGCTGGATAATGCAGACACAGAGAAATCAAACATTGCCTGAAAAAAGTTAAAATTAATCATTATACTCTCATATTCTATAGCTTCTACTCAATGAGAGGTGGTTTCAGTTTCACAAGCTAAAAATGTAAACTAGAGCCAATAGGCTTGAGTGTCGGAGGCGGAGCTAAACTGAAGGCTTCTTCAAAGGTTTTTCTGGAACTCTTTATCCTCTACCTGCAATGAACATATGAAACACTAAGGTTGATGCAGGGCTGACTCAGCACATCTGGGGGCCCTAAGCAAGACTCAACTGAGAGACTGAGAGATTAGTATGTCAAAAGTGCAAAAGGAACTAAATTAACTCATCATTTTTATTCAACCCATCCCCTTGTGGAGCAGTTTGGGTCTTTCTCAGGGACCCAGAGTGGATGTTTTTGAAAGGACCAGCCCTCTCCACTTAAAGCTACAGTGTGTAATAATTACAGGGATATACAGTCAGAAATGTAATATATTATACATAACTATGTTATTTATCATCACCTATGAGCTCAGCCTCTTAACCTTAATATTTGCGTTGCCTTAGAATTCGTTATTTATAATTACATAAGAGCGGGTCTCGCAGCCATGGAGGCAGACATCTTTGCGCTACGGCAGCGCAGAGCCAACAAACTAGCGATTGCGAGATAGCCCATTACAATAACATGCTGCGTGATGATGCTGTTACTCTCCAGTATACTTATTCAGCAACGTCCCTGACGTTTCACAGGTAATGATTCAGTAATTTTCTGTAAAATACTTTTCTGGATATATACCTTGGTTACCTCGGTGGGGGGGAGATGTTCATGTTGCTGCGGTCTGCAGTCTGGACATTAGATGTCGCTGAAAATTACACACTGTAGCTTTAAAAAAAACTGCACATACATAATCCTGTATCCCCTCCCGAGAGGGAACGCCTATTAAACACGTGAGAGAGCAAGCATGAACTCATTTCTCCTCGTGCACACTTTGTTTAAAAGTTGCTGTTTGCATCGCTCATACAAGCTTACTTTCCAAAAGAAGATTTGCAAATTTTCCACTATGTCAGACTCACCACTGGTAAGTGAAAATGGGGACGAGTACGTAGGACGGCCTTACATAAACATAGAACCAGAATGATTGACAATAAGGAGGACCACTTATTTTGGTGATCCACCTAGAAAAAGAACAGTGGAACAGGACACTTTTATACCCATTAAAACACAATGTGACAGGCCAGGATTAAACCTGCAATGTCTGATCTTCATACATTAACCCCTGTAACACCACAGACATATCCAAGACGGTGCTTCCAAGTAAACTATATTATATTGAGACATTGAAACAATATGGCAATTTTTTCTTTTAGCTGAGATTAGGAAGACAGACAGACGTCGCAGAACGTATAGAACTTACATGATACTCACTGTAATGCTATGTTCAGACCGCACATAATAGAGGGAGCAGGAGCACCTAGTTTACATGCAAAGTATATGGTTGACAAACATAAAGGAGCATTAAAAGGTCCTGCAGCTCATTTCAAGCAGCAGGAGCAGCTCATTTTGACTCTTCTGAGCAGACAAAGAAGCACCTCTTGAGCTTCTGAGCATCTGACGCATGGGACACGCTTCCAAAGTAACAGCTGCTGAAGTTTGAAAAATTGAACTTTTACTGCTCGACATGTTAAATCAACCGATAACAGAAGCTGATCTGGTATCTGGCAGGGAGACAGACACAGCACTGCTGCTGCAGATTGCTATGATTGCTCCCTTGAAACAGATTATTAACACGTAAATGAACTTAAAATTTCAAAACCTGCCGGCAAAATATGTTCACTTTTTCGCCACTTCCAGTGTTTGCAAGCTGAACCTGAATAAGACTTTAATCTCATTAGATAAATTACATAATTAGAAGAAAAGCTCTTTGGTCTTTATTAGTGCTTATTAATATCTTGTAGGTGTGACAAAAACAAGATTTAATTTTCGATTTTGCTTTGCTTTTGGAACAGAGTCAAACTCTTCAAGGAAAAATATTCCAGCTGATATCAAAGATGCAGTGGAGTGTGATTCTGCTCTTTCTGATGGGTAAATTTATCTAAACACAACTACACTCACTGGTTTCTAGTAATATACAGACTCAGCTGGAGAGATGGAGAGATGGCTGATTTGTTAACACGCAGAAATTAACTGATAACTATAGAAAACATTACATATTAGAATGTAGATTTGTTTTTACTATTTTGTTCAACACAAAATGTTTTATATTTTCAGGTCAGAGTTGTTTCATCAACTGTCAGCTCTATGAGTATCTCTACATTAATGAGGAAAAGACCTGGACTGAAGCTCAGCAGTACTGCAGAGAGAACCACACTGACCTGGCCACAGTGTCTAACATGACAGACATGAAGAGACTCCTCAGTACCAGAGCAGGATATAAGGGGGAGGCTTGGATTGGTCTGTATGATCAGACAGATGTTAACAGAACATGGTACTGGTCTCTGCCTGGAGTGGAGTTCAATGAAAGTGAGACAAAGTGGAAAGAAGGAGAACCAACTGATAGAGGAAATAGAAATCCTGAGAACTGTGGACGGTGGAAAAAAGATCTGAAATGGCAAGATACTGGTTGCGAAAATAAATACCATTTCCTCTGTTATGATGGTGAGAATGTTGATTTACTTTTCTGTAGTTTGTTTATGGGTTGTCAAATTATTCTCTGTGTTTTATTGAGTATTCTTTCTACAAACAAGAAAACATGTAAAGTTAATGTGATGTGAGTTTATCTGTTTACTCCACAGAAACTAATAGAACCCAGAAATACAGCTTGATTAGAGAGAAGAAGACCTGGCAGGAAGCTCAGAGTTACTGCAGAGAGAAACACACAGACCTGATCAGTGGAATGAAGCAGCTACAGGATGGAGAACTGGAGAGAGTGATGAACTCGGGCGCCATAGAGAGTGATGAACTCATATATTTTGGTCTGTTCAGAGACACCTGGAGGTGGTCAGATGGAAGCAGTTTCTCTTTCAGACACTGGAATGACCAGTTAAACAATCAGAAATACAACACTGGTCGTTGTGCCATGACTGTATTTGATGATGAAGGCAGATGGAAGAATGACAGCTGTGATCAGAGAAAACCCTTCATCTGTTATGATGGTGAGCTGTTTTAATAAAACTTATCCTGTGTAGGATTTTTTTTTATGTCCTATGTATGATTGTTTTCGTAATATATTTTGAAAGCATTTAATGATTCATTATTTGAACATTTATATCCCAATCATCCAATTCTATGTAAGTATTTAAAAAATGTAGTAACTTGAAAAACCACAGTTTTAAAACATTCAGTCGTTGCCTCTGAATAATGATATAGTTAGTGACATATTATTTATCTTATCCATCACCTCTATGGCAGATAAAGTGATCCTGATCAAAGAAAATAAAACCTGGGAGGATGCCTTATACTACTGCAGAGATCACTACCATGACCTGGTCACCATCACCAGCCTGGATGAGCAGAGATGGATCCAGGAGAAAGCCAAGAACACCTCGACTGATTATGTCTGGATGGGACTGCACTACGCCTGCACTCTGGATTTCTGGTTCTGGGTCAGTGATGAGGTGGTCAGGTATAAGAACTGGGCCTCAGGGGAACCAGTGGATGACTGTGACATGTCTGGAGCCATGGAGACAGGAGGGAGGACATAAGTGGAGGAAAATAAATGATCTAGAGGAGTTTAACTTCATCTGTTCTAAGGAATAACACTGATTGTTTTATAGATTATTTGTGTTGTTTTATTCTGTGATACTGAGGATTTTGTACAAAAATATTTTTAGTTAAATAAGCATTTTAATTATTAGTATAGAGATTATACTTTCAACAAACTACAGCACTTGCTTTAAACCTGTTATAGATTATCCTTTTTTCTGGTTTCTTTCTATGAAACATCTGCTTCTCTAAATAGAAAATGTTTTACTTTTCCTTTATTTTGATCAGGTTATGGTTATATATTTATTGGCTGACTGTAAATAGGGGGCGCTAGTGTGCAGTTACTTCAGGAATACAGAATGAATAATATAAATACAGTAAACATCAAATACATTAATAAAAAGTAATCACACCTGTTCACTCAGTAAATGTGTCTGACTCTTGATTTTTTAGTGTTCTCATTCCTTTTTGGGTTTATCTGAGTTTACTTTTTTTTTTCTTGAGGCCTAATAACAGATTTTTCAAAGGTGTGTGCATCGTCAGTTGTTGTTCTCAGTTAACAGGGAAGCCTGGGCTTGGATTTTTGCAACAAATTTCTTGGTTAAAATATAGGTGTGTACAAATATTAGAAACAAAAAATTTTAATTGTTTATAATCGCAGATTCTAGATGAGGTTTGCCCTACTGATGCAGGATTATTGACCACCCTCCATCCATACAGATTGTGATCCTTCAGATCCTTCAGGTTTCAGGGCTGTTACTGGGCAACATGGACCTTCAGCTCCAAAGAGGTTTTGATTGGTTCAGGTCTGCAGACTGGCTAGGCTACTTCAGAGCTGGAGCTGTATCTTATGTGCTTCACCTTAATCTTTTCTTATTTGATCCCATTAGCCCATCATTCTACATACTATGGTTCATTTGGTTTGCTCCAATCTAAAGCCCAACAGCTTAACCTAGAGACCTGCTGCACCAGTAGTTCTCTAGTGACAGATGGAGATCATTGGTACATGACTGAATCTCACAGTTTCCACCACAGTTCTTCAAAGTAAAACACATTTAAAAACATGAGTTTAGTACTCAATTTCTCCTAATTTTTCTCCTTTACCTTTGCTTTCAGATAGTCTTCCCTCTATACAGTAGTGCTCTTGCTTAGAAATCGATGTGTATGACAGAAAATAAAATAAAATACAAAAGCAAAAAAAAAAACATCAATATTCGTGGTATTACAACAAATACCCTTTTACTTGCCTAACTGAACACATGGGAAGTCATTTTAGTCAGAGAAAATTAAAGTTGTCACATTAAAGTTCCTTGAGAGGCTGACTGTAAGGATGTAACTGTAGCTCTGGATGAAGTTCCATTACTAAATACACTTCTTGACTTCCTCTTCCATTAAAGACATTTCATCCCAGCGCACATCATAAATGAACTCTCTCACCCCCACCATGGGCTGTTCTCCCTGCTGCCCTCTGGGAAGAAGCTTCAAAGTATCCGATGCAGATCCAGCAGATTCCATAACAGTTTCTTCCCCACGGCCATTAGAATGCTGTGTGTGTAAAATTAGTTATTTTATTTATATAAAATAAAAAATATATTTGTTAGAACAGTACATATAAAATCATATGTTTATATTAGTATTTTTATGTATTTATTACTTTTTTAAAGCTGTACTTTAAAATAAGAAATTGTCTAGAGCTGTTTTAAACGACATTTCTTTTTGTATACACTCAGACATACAGAAAGGTAAGATGTCATTCATTATGAGCACTCTTTCAGAGGAGGGTTTTTCTAGTTAATGGAAAGATCAATGACAGCAAAAGCTGTTCTGAAATCCAGCAACACACCTCACAGATTGTTTTTTCTTTTATTTTTTTGTTTTTATATCTGTTAACTGGTGATCTTTCATTTGTGTAGAGCAGTATTAGTAACCCTGAACCCTGTTGAACTCTTTTAAGGATGGAATTTTCATTAATATATCTAATAATTTGATTATGAATTGTTTTTACTAATAATTCACTAAGCACAGGGAGTTAACCAGTGTACAGTTAGTGCCAGTTAAGATTACATTTCTAACTTTAGGTAGAGTAATAATTTTAGATTGTATTCAAACATCTGGAGATGATTCCCCTAACAATAGAACAATTTTAAAAAAGACTGATCGATTGAACCAGCATATTGGCAGCCATTTTAATCATCCTTCAAGGTCATCAACACCAGATAAAGCATCCTTAGAAAAACCTTGTAGCTTATCTTTAACCGTTTTTAATCCACAATATTAAGATTAACCTCTTAAAACCTTAAGTGGGGTAATAACTCAGAATGCATAAAATTCTACTGGTAAAATTTTTACCAGCAGATGGAGCCATTGCCCGCAGCTCCAAGCTGACACCAAAAGTTCCAATCCCCAACTCTTATACCTAGAGGTCTGAAATTTTCTTTGACATGATGTAGAATAAATATGCAATACAATAAAACGGGCTTTTTCTCAAGAATCCTTTCGAGAATAAAAAAAAACAAAAACAAACAACAACTTTGAGTCATGTTTGAACTGATGCAGTTTGGTCAGTGCTCTACTCACCCAATCTAATTCATATGTTCAGAAACTGGATGGTGAATAATGTATTACACATGTAATTTGGGCCTACAGTTCCTAAGTTATTTGCTTTTTCATTTGGGTATGCAAAACAGGCGAGGATTACCCAAAATGAGGTGGATGTTAAGAGGTTAAAGCAGCAAATGTTTCCATCCATTAAATCAGTGATCATTTTAGAACAGTTTCCCTTTAAGTTCATCTGAAATCTCAGACCTTTGACTTTGTTGATGAAAAATATGTTAAAATAATTTCTTTTTTCAATTTGGTTTAATTTCATTATTTGGTTCCTCAGTTTATAATAGACTTTTCTATTCTTATCTCTCAGAAGCATGAAGGATCTGAGCTCACCACTAAACCATAGTGAACTGTTTATCCTGACATTTTGGTGATTGCAGTGCTGCATTTCTTGAACTCCTCATTGCTGTAGCTCAGGGTAAGCTCTGTTTTAATTGGAGGTTAGCCTTCAACTGTGGTATCCAATGCTGAATAACACAACAATGTAAAATAATATTCAGAAAACAATAAGTATTTTATTCTTTTATGATCTCATCCATCCACTGTCTTTTTTTTCCTTTTCATTTTCTTCCTTACTAAAACACAAAAGCCCCCAATCCAATAAATGCTGCACAAAAGATTACTAGGTGGATGTTTTTTTGGTTTTAATAAATGACACTTTCTCAAGTGTTTATTCACTTACATTAATACCAATTAACATCGTCCAGTTTAGGGTATGGAATATTAATTCAATTCAGTTCAACCTATTTATATAGCGCCAATTCACAACACATGTCATCTCAAGGCACTTTACAGTCTTTACAGTCTTAAAGAGATGCAGATTTATTTCAGGATCCAAGACTGAAAATAATAAAAAGAGTGCTCTGATGAATGTCTGGAGCTGATCTGTTCTAAAATACCAGGGCTGATTTTCTTTCCTAGTCTGGCCCTGGAAGCAAAACACAAATTTCTAAAAGTAGCTCAGAGTTAAAACTGCTTCTGTTGTGGATCTTTGATGGAATCTTTACCTTTAAGCTGACGCCCCCCAAAATAATTGCATCATGCTCACATTAGCTTAAGCAACTGGACTTAAATAACTCATGATAGGAGAGTTTCTGCTGTCAAGAAGATTTTACCGTTGAACAGTAAGCTAGTGAGCAATGACAGTGTAGACCGTGTGGGCGATTATAGTTTTATTTCCTTAAACTGTGTCTGGATGCATCTAAATAATGGAGCCACAAATTAAAATTCTCTGTATGGTTTCTTCTTTGTTGAAAAAGTTTGTCTTTTCTCCAAGAAACCAAGGATGTGTTTATAAACTCAGCCTTATAAGCAGAATATTTTGTATAATGGTTGAACCAGTTAGTGGTGACAATGGAAACATTTTGACATCTTAAATGCTACTAGATCAGTGTTCAAAACACACCTCCAACTCTCTCTGGGAAACTGGCATCCCAAGATGGCCCCTTTTCCAGCCATAAGCGTTTCCACATTCTTCTAACCCTTTATATCAGATTTGACTGGGTTCACATAAATTCTTTTTTTTGTATAATTTTTATTTTTTTATGTTTTCACAGTATCAAGACATACCGTATTTTCACGACCATAAGGCGCACCGGACTAAAAGGCGCACTCTCAGTTATGTGTGCCATTTCTGTATTTAACACACACATAAGGCGCACCGGACTATAGGGCGCGTTTTTTATATACAGGTACATGTCCTCTACTACCTTTAAATACCTCTACTGCATATTTAAAAATACAGCGGGGGCAAAACTGAGTATGACTGTGCTTTATTCATGTATTTATTACAAACTATTAATCAAACCTGGGAGCTGGCCATGACACATCGCAGATGACAGTGCGCTGTGATCAGTCCTAAATTAACTTAAAATCCTGAAACCTGCCGACGGAATATGTTCGCTTTTATTAGCGGTATCCTGGTGCCTGCAGTTTAAATTATTTAGATGAAAAACACCTGCCAGCCACCGCGGTGAACCCGCAGGCTGCCCAGCCTAGAGGCTGCTGATGAAGGGATTTCTCCTGTCGGCGCACCGCTGGTATGTGGGGGTCTGAGCGGCTCCGACAGAAATAGATAATCTGGATGAACTGACTGCAATTATGAAGTTTTCAGGTGGCCTTTCTCACTTAAAAACATAATAAAACTACTTTATTCCCACTGATCACAGCAAATATAGCTGCAAGATTTAGATTATTTAGATGAAAAAACACCTGCCAGCCAGCGCGGTGAACCCGGAGGAGACCCGGCCCAGAGGCTGCTGTTGAATTAAGTTCTCAGGTAGAAAAATAGAGCGGGAGCAAAACTGAGTATGATTGTGCTTTATTCAAGTATTTATTACAAAGTATTAATCAAACCCATCAAAGTCATCATCCTCTGTTTCTGAATTAAACAGCTGCGCTAAATCAGACATGCCAATTTCCCCTTCTTCGCTGTCAGAGTCACTTTCCGTGCCGCGCGGCTCCTCAGAAATAATGCCGGCTTTTGCGAAAGCTTGAACAACAGAGCCAGCAGACACGTTAGTCCAAGCATCTACAATCCATCCGCAAACGGTGGCGTAACTTGCCTGGCGCTGCCTTTCACTTATCGTGAAACTGTGCTCTCCGTCGGTCATCCATCGCTCCCACGCCGCTCGCAGCCTTACTTTGAACGGCCGCTTCACACCGATGTCGAGCGGTTGAAGCTCCTTTGTCAGACCTCCCGGGATAACAGCGTTCATTTGATTCACCTTTTTTTTCCACATCGGCTGTGAGATGGGCACGCAGTCACAAATTAACAGCGATGGTGATGCGTGGAAAAAACCACCTGGTCTCCTCACATACACCTGCCTCAGCCACGCTTTCATCATCTCCTCATCCATCCAGCCTTTTTCATTTAATATCATATGTCATCAGAGCGCTGTGTCTGTCTCGCTGTCAGCTCCCAGATCAGCTTCTCTGATTGGTTGATGCGGCGGCGTCCAGCAACAAAACTTCAATTTTTCCATCTCGAGCAGCAGCAGCGTGTTGGCGGTGCGTCAGATGCAGCAGCGCGTTGGCGGCGCTGCGCCTGCTGCTCAAAACGCGCTCTTGGGACCTTTTGCTCGCGCCTATACGCGCGTCAACCGTTGACTTTGCAGCTAAAGAGTCGCTGCTTCTGCTACGCCTGCTGGGTCAGGTTCACACCGATGTTGGCCCGGTTGAACTCTTTTGACACAGCGTTAATTTGTTTCCCCATGTTTTTCACATCAGCTGTAGAGATGGGCACGCGTAGAGTCACATATTAACAGCGATGGTGATGAGTGGAAAAAAAGCACCTGGTCTCCTTACATTCAACCACTCTTTCATCATCTCCTCAATGAGGTGGTCTCCAAAAGTCGCGGATTGCAACACACATAGAGCGCACCGCGCCAAAGGGCGCTACCGCATTTGAGGGAAAAAAAGCGTTTAAAAGTGCACCTTATAGTGCATTGAAAATACGGTATATAAACACAAACATATATACACATATATAGATATGCCAATATTCACAAGACAAGGTTTTAAGTACAGAAACGTATCACATACAAAATCTGACCGTAAGGGTTTTATGTATTCAGTCCATTTAGTCCAGATTTTGTAAAACATGTCCTTTTGCATCCTGAGGGAAAAAGACAACTTTTCCATGACATATATTTCGTGTATTATATTGATCCAATCCTAAATAGTTTGAGATTCCACTCTTAGCTACTTTCTTGAGATGGCCTTTTTACTTGCAATAAGTAACATACCAAGTAATCTTTTATCATCAGGAACATCACCCAAATACAAAAAGCTGACTAGAAATGATTTTCCTACCTTTGCTTTAACGTCTCCCTCTACTGTGTTCAAGTCCGATAAATGGAATTCTGCACAATTTATTTTTGCACGAATTTAAAGAAATACTATTTGTTAAATAATATATCTTGGCTCCTTCTGACAAACATTGATGCTGATTCTTATTTGTTTTTGGTGAAACAGACAATTTTGAACACAAATAGTAATATTATTGAATGTTTTGTTTTTCTTTAATTGGAAACAAATGAAATAAACTAGTTTTTTTTCTGTAAAAGGTATCAGAACAGCACAGACTGTCATCCAGGATGACCATCAGCTGCAAGTCTACTCCTCTCTCCTCTATTTTCTCTGAATGTTTCCACAAATATGGAATATAGATTATATTCCTATGATACTTTTATACAAACAATCTGATTCTTTCACACCCTAATAACGTTGGTGTTGACTTGTGAAAAAAAAATCAGAATGCAGTTACTTAAAATTCTATTATCAAATTATTTTATTTTCTTATTGAATACTGCATTTATAGAAGAGTAAATATCAATACAATTGCAAAATGTTGCTGTGAGTTTAGTTCAGTAAAGTCTTATTTAGTGTTAGAATAATTGTTTATAAATGTATCTGTGTAGTATTATCATGCATAAAGCTGTGTGCTATGTGCATGTTTTCACAGCCACCTTTTCTGAAGTATACTGTGATTTGTAGATTTGCTTTTGGGGAGGTTGTGGTTGATTTACGACCAGCACTCAAAATGCTGAACTTTGGTGAACAGCTTAAACTTTCACTGAACCCTGAGATTTAGAGGACATGTTTACTGAGACTGCAAGTCTGAGTTCCTTGTCTTGTTTCCCCCCCGTGTAGTCTCGGCTGGGACCACTGATTCCAATAGATAGCGAGGAGAACGCTGGGACCGCAGAGTAGGTTGGAGATTTGTAAACTCTGCAGTCTCTTCCTATACTCTCCACGCGAGTAAACTAAATTAATTGTCTCTGTGCCTTCTTTTTTCCCCTGTATGTATGTATGATGTTTTAGGTGCTTAGACCTGACATTTAGCCAAAGACTAACACAGAGTAGGTCATTTCTAAATTTTAACCCATTCAAACTCTATATTTAAATATTCTTGAAGCTGCTATTTGTTTAGTTCTGATCATATTAGTTCTGTTTTACTGTTAAATAATCCAAAATAAATGTTAGTAAGCATTAATAACCACTAAGCTCATTACATATATATCTAACTAGATTTAAATATAACTCATCAGCTTCCCTAAATCAGCACTACTGAGATTTTATTGCTTTAGAGATTTCTGTCTCTTGTTCTGACTGAGGCATCTAATAATTCAAAGAATAATATCAGGATTGAGGTAACATGTGTAAAATAGATTTAAAGAGGTGGTTCTAATGTTCTGTTTACATCAGTATCACTGACATTAAGGCAGATTAGTTTAACTGTGTGATTTCCACTTTCCTGTAGGAGATCTTGGTCTCTATGAAACAATCAGAGGGTCTGGAAACTCTGGAGATGGTTCAGAATAAATGTTAATAATCAAATAGCTGCTGGGAGCATGGAACTATACAGTAACTGTGATAAACAATGAACCTCAATGACAAAATTATAATTTCAGGTCAAGAACAACAGGATGGTACTAATGTGACTGCAGGGTCAGGACTAACCTGAACATTTTTCTAGAGGGGTGAATTCACTAAATCCTTGGAAATAATCAGGATCAATAGTTTGCAGAAGAGATGATACATCTGGTTCTTATTCTATGGACAGTCTTCCACCCTCAGCTGTAGATCTCTGCAGTTCATCCAGATGATCATGGGCTTTTGGCTGCATATCTGGATCAGTCTCCCTCATTTGAGCTGAAGGTTGAGAGGGATGACGGGTTCTTTTGTAGAATTGCAGTGGTCTGATACTTCCTTCCATTTCAAAATTATCACTTGCACAGTGCTCCTTTCACTATTTTAATATTTGGGAAATACCTTTGAATCAAAACCAGCTTTAAACTTCCTAAGAGTATTTTCCCTCAAACCCTGCCTTGGTGTTTTCCCTTGTTCTTCATTATGCCTTCTGCAATTTAAAAAGAATCTTTACTCTATTACAGAGCAGCTGCATTTCTTAGAGACTTGGATTACCTACAGGTGGATTCTTTTGTCATCATCCCACATTTAGTCAAATATTGGATCATTCACAGATCCTCGCTGTACTGAGGAGAGTTTACAGCACAGAAAGTAAGGGCAGATCTTATTTTGCTCACCCCCACCCTTCAGTTTTCTAATTATATTAAATTAATTCCATTCCACTTCATGGTTGCATCCCACTAACTGTGGATTATTCACAAAAATATTCCAATTTATCTTTGTGTTTTTTGTTTTTAAACAGTGTCCTGTCTGGCAATGTGACAATAAGAATAAAAGAGATATTAATAAGATGCATGCCGCTCACACTGAGCTACTAGAGTGTTTCCTCTTTCCCTGTTAAAAGTGGAATTCTTTTCCTTCCCTTTCTCATACAAGCAGGTTTTTGGTGTGAGATTGCCTTTGTGTCAAAGAGTTGATGCTAATGAACTGGCTCTTCCTTTTATGCCTCTTTTAAATCATTTTGGCTAAGGGCGATCTGGTTGTATTTTATCTGTAAAGTGCCTTGAGATGACATGTTTTGTGAATTGGCGCTATATTAATAAACTGAATTTAATTGAATATGTTTATTACTGTCTACTGACAGACTCAGGGTCCTGTGGATATCAGAAAAGCAGATTAATTCTCCACTAATGGATCCCCTATGCACAGCCCACTACTTCCCGAACTTCAGCAGCCTCTTTATCTCCTGTCTGTTTGAATACTTTGGCTTTATCCAAAAGTGTAAGTTCGACCTCATTAACCATCCAGACGCTAATCTGGATAAACACGCTTGGAAGTTAGTTGTTTGTGATGAGATAGGTTACTCTGGTTTAATATTATCATACAAATAATAATAATAACAAATAAATATTAATAATGCATATTACATATTGCCTATTATCATTATCTCTATTTGATTAAATATTAAAAATTTTATTAAAAAATTTGGAGCTCTAAGCAAAGTTCAAACCTACTAATGAACATTGAACAAGTGGTTTTCTACTCCACTCATTCTCAGCTCAGTAAGATCTCGCCTCCCTCGCATTCAGCTTACCTGGAAAATGATTCCTGCTTCTTTAATGAGAAGTTTCCAAATATACAAACTGAGTAGTAGAAAATCTCACCTAAGGGATGGAAGTCTATGCTCATAAATCACAACCATAAATTAGCAAAGAACTTAAAATAATTCAACTTATAACCAACTAAATGTAGAAAAAATTATAACCTAAAAGCTCACCAATCAATTCTAAAAGATCTTCAGATAAAACCCTTTTGTTGATCCTCAACTTTAATTAAACGTAAAACATTGAAGCCCTATTTCATTTTTAGTGAGGACAAACCAAATATTTATCACAAGGATCCTTTGGCCAATCCAATAAAAGTTCACTGATTTAGACACTTACAGTACCATAACACAGGGATGCTCCTCATCATTTCTGACCAGTTGTGACAATGAACTCCCTTATTTTCTTCTCTTTTTAAATGTGGTTCACTCTGTTCCTCATTGTCCGTTAACAGCAGAGATAATTTGGTAAAATTGACCTCATGTTGTTGTGGGTGGGTGAAGGAGGTTTTGAGGATCCAAATGCAAAGATCAGGAGGCAGGTTGAGTCTTTGAAGATTTAATAAAGGCAACTGAGGCAAAAATCCAAAAGTACAAAAATACATGGAACCAAAAAAAAACTGAAAAACTTTAGGGGAAAACTCAGGTGGGGAGCCCAGAATGTGGAGAAGCAGCAAACAACGAAAGCAGGATCCCATGACTGGTGACTGCAGGGTGGTGTACAGGCTAATGAGCTGATAATGGGCAGGTGTGAAGGTGGAACTAACTAGAAAGAAGCCAAGGAAAGGAAACAACAGAATATTTGCCTCAAGACTTGATCCAGCAGTATCTGGGAAATATAAAACATATTGAACACTCATTAGAAGAAAGACTGTCTTTTGTGTTTTCAACCACTTTTCTTAATTTGGAATAATTTGTCTGTAAGAATGTTAAAAGGTGGACACACCCAGATGTTTTTTCACCTATTTGGTTTTGCTTCTAATAAAACTCACATAAGACATTTCCCTTATATTACTTGATTTAAAAACATTTTCATCATTTATTTATTATTATTTTTGAGCTGGTGAGTGACTTTCTTTTGTTATTTATATGGCCTTTAAAGCTCAAGATTCTTGAACTTGATGTTTTACTCATTCTATTATTGTACATGTGAGTGCTTTCTGTAGTCCAGACAAAGTTAGAAAGTAAGTAAACTGCAATTTGTGGAAATAAACAGGGAAATGAACATGCAGGAAAGGTTAGCTGAATTTGCATGCTGGGATTTTTCCTCAAAATTATGGTTTTATGGCTTACTTTTAATGCAGTGAACACAGAAATGATATTTGCATTTAGCCTCTATGAAAATATTGTAAGCAGCATTAGCTTCCTAACAGCACTGCCAAAAATAGTTTGTTGTTTGAAACTTACTTATTTGCATATGCAGTACATGGGAGTTTAAGCAACTCTATGCTGAGTTCTGACATCTTATTTGCTTCTGTCAAAAAAGTAGCAGGTGCTACAGAGGACTTTATCTGCCCAAATTCTTGGTAAATTTCCCTGTCGAAGGAAGGCGTTTGGTGGCATTTATACAAGAACTGTCACTCCTAGCCACTTATCCCTAACTGCTACAGTACAACTAAAAACCCATAATGCGTCTTTTCTGTAGGAAAAACTGCGGTCAACTTTATTTTTTCTCTTATTTACGGTCTGACAAATTACATTGTGCTTTTTATACTGTTTCAGAGTTTATTAGTTTAGCTGTGGTCTTATATCTTTTAGTAAACAAACAAATTGTAATGTAAAAATACATTTAGTCTTTACCTGTTCACTTAACATTCAAAATACCCTTATACCAGTATTTATTTTTTCACCAGATTGGGTTTTCTTTTGAATGTTCTCAAATCCTCTCACCATTGAATAGCTTCTATGACACAATTTCCCCTTAGGATATTTCTGGCAATGTTTCAATGGAGAACTACCTCTTAACTTTAAAACCACCTAATTTTAAGTAATGCTCACATATTTTGGCTACCATATGGAAAGCAAATGACTGAGGCACTGTAAGGGCTAAATTACATGTGTGTGATACATTATTTAAAAAAACTTCTCTTTCTAGTTTCTGAAAAATATAAAATGAAAATAGTGTGACTGAAACGCATAGTTAAAGCTGCATCAGTTCAACATGAATACAAGTTGTTTTTTCTTCTTAAAAATAATAGCTCTTTTTTAACAGCAGAAATAAGGACATATTTGAGAATAGGTCTGTCTCATTTAATTACATTTGTTCTACATTACTATATAAAAAAGAGAAGACGAGGCAACAGCACCACTGATGTCAACGGAAGATTACATGCATCATCACCTGAAGTAATATTTTAGAAGTCGAATGACACTGTACCCCTGGAGGTGGATGCAAAGCATTAGCCTGGTCCACCATCTCCATCACCACCTATTGGGAAAGAGCTGATTTGAAAAGCACCCAGTCTTTGACGGTTACCGTAAATCACAACATATGCAATCTCAAGGCACTTTACAGGTACAATTCTACCAGATCATACAGTCAGATTGGTTCAAAGTTTATACCTAAGAAAAAGTAGCAGATTGCATTGACTTTGTGATTCCTTAGAAAATGCCTCATAAGAGCATCTTACAAGCTGTGACAGTGGAGAGCAAACAATCCCTTTAACAGGAAGAATCCTCTCCTGCAGGAGCAACTTTCTGGTAAAGCTGATGGGGGCTTCTTAGGAGACGAAAAAGATATATATAAAAAAATCTGAGATACAAAAAGGTAACAGTTAATCAGTTTCAGAGTTGGCTCCTATCCTCTAGGGTGACCATATTTTCATTTTGAAAAACCAGGACACCTTGGAGCGGGGGGCGGCGGCGGGGGATCTCTGTTCCCATGCATAGAGATGTCTGTGGCATGCACTCACTTAACATAGACCTACGTAATCCTACAATAACATGATATTTACAGTTGATTTATTAAAAATGCTTTTCAGTAACAGCAATAACTCCAATAACAAATGATAATTTTATTCAAAATGTATTTATTAAAAATGCTTAACAATTCCTGTAATGAATGAAAAGCACAATGAACGAAATAATGTCTCATCTAAACATCCCTCACTTAACAATAAAAGTTAACAATAACTCTCACCTCCCAATATGATGATACTCAGCCTCAGCAATGAACGAAATAATGTCTGTTCTGTAGGTTATTGGAAAAAATAAATTAACAAATGAGCTAATTAACAAAAAATACCTCTTGTGAAGCAAAAATAACTCAAAATGTACCAAAAACTAACAAACATAGGTCGGTCAGGAATATCTTTTTACTTTCGGAGTCCAGGTGGCTTTGTGATCCTCAGGCTCTCCTTTGGGACAATGTAAGACATATGCCTGCTTTGCACACGGTGCAATGTAAGGCCTCCCATTTTTCTCTCATCCGGCTCCTGAAAAATTGGAAACTTCTTTAGTAAATCGCTGGTAAAACATACATTTTGTGTTTCGTATGCCAGAGCATGTGCATCGACAGCCACGCTATCTACATTCTGGATTGCCACCAGGCCTGCCCAGCATCACCTGGGGCACGCTCAGGGGTGATGTCACACGCAGCCTCGTGCGCAGTGCCCTAGCGCCCTAGCGCCTGTAAATTCTAATAGTCCAATGAAGGTAATTTAAAAAATCAGGACATTTCTCTCAGATTCTAGAACCCGGGACTTCCAGGACAGGACGCGAAATACCTAACATGTCCTGGGAAATACGGACGCTTGGTCACCCTACCCTATCCAGAAAAGGCACAGCCAGGGCAGTCCCTGCCTAAGCTGCACTATCATCCTCCACCCCTGATTTTCCAGTGATCCTTGAAGGAGAATCACAACCCTGTGATGTTTCCCCAGCTAGAATGGCCTCAGCATTTGCTGTTTCTCTAAACTAACAAAGGACAATCCGGCTTTGAGACAGAGGATCATAGAATCTCCCTCTAACTCGTTCAAGAGCTTTGATCCTCTGCAACGTGTCCTCAGTCACTCTTACTTCGGTTTTCTTTGGTATATTTGTAACCAAAACGGCATTTAAATGATTAATTCCCTCTCCCTTACAACAGTAACCACAAGTGGAAAATCTTTTCAGCAGTTCTTAACGATGAATGCGAGGAAACTGTCAGAACTTTTGATGAGTCATAAAAGGTTGTCTGGGTATAATAATATATTTTATGCAAATAAAATCAAATTCATTACAGAGGTGCCTCCCTTTTATTAATGTAGCATCCCACTGCTCTGTCTGGTATTAACTGGAACAAGAATTTAACTGGCTGGTGGGGTGTCTATTTGGGTTCCTTAAATTTCAGGTAGATACCTCAAAGGTTTATCTATGCTGAGTCAAAACCTACTCTTCTGATTAACATTTACCACAGAAATAATTGAAGTAACATAAATAAATCCAGACAAAGTGTTACCAAAAATAGTCTATTTTTAATGAAGCTTGAAAAAAACATTGTCAACCAAAAAGTCAGGTTTCTGAATACCAAAGACCAATCTTAAAAACAAGAGCAATGCCCTTATTTCTGAAATTTAAATGTCTCTGAACCCAAAACAGAGCAGGAATTGGTATTTTTCCTTATCAGTCAATTATTCCTTGGAGATTAACGTTGTATTTTTTAATAATAACCAATGTGTTTAAGAGTTTCAGATGTATTTGTTTTTTTTATCCAAATTCCATAAATATTTATAAAAAAAGGATTTTAACCTTAACCAAACAACATAAGTAGGCCCACACTCACACAGTTTGGTACCATTTAAAATTTTATTGCAGGCCTGTTAAAGCAAGAGTGCAACGCAGCAGATGAAAATCTTCCTCTTCCAGTTTGCCGCTAAAACAGCTCACATAAGCTCGTTCAACAGGTGCCTGCTCCACCATCACACAGAAACTTTGCTGGTCCGAACATCATTAGTCTACCTCCACCACGCGAGTCACAAAGGATCTTCTCAGCAACACTGGAGCCAACATCGCCATGTTGACACTTTCCTCTCATCTACTCTGATCAGACTCAGTTTCCTTCAGATCAGCTGCAGTTCTCGCCCCCATCGTTGTCTAACCTCTTCTGCAGATCTCCTCATTTCAGTGTTCAGGTTTATCTTTCCTGCAGAAGGTTTCTTTTTTTTTTCTTTTGCAGGTCAATAAGGAAGAAAGCCGCCCTTGCCCCCCTGTACATCAACGGTGGATGTGTGGAGCGAGTGGAGTCCTTCAAATTCCTCGGCATCCACATCTCTGCAGACCTCTCCTGGTCGGCCAACACCACAGCTCTGGTCAAGAAGGCCCAGCAGCGGCTACACTTCCTGAGGGTGCTCAGGAAGGAACAACTAAAAACTCAGCTGCTGGTGACCTTCTACCGCTCCACCATTGAGAGCCTGTTGACCTACGCTATAACAGTGTGGCACTCCAGCTGCACGGAGGCCGACAGGAGGCAACTGCAGAGGGTGACAAACACTGCACAAAAAATCATCGGCTGCCCTCTGCCCTCTTTGACTGCCATAAACCACTCTCGTTGTCTCAGTAGGGCCAGAAACATCCTGAGGGATACCACCCACCCAGGATTCCATCTCTTCAACCTGTTGCCCTCAAGCAGGCGCTTCAGGTCAATACGGACCAGAACAAACGACTCAGGGATAGCTTCTTTCCTAAAGCTGTTACCATACTCAACCTAGACTTGCACTAATGTATTGTATATGTATGTATGTGTTATTTATGTATGCACTTTTACGGAGCTGCTCTCCAAATCTCATTGTATTGTGTACAATGACTATAAAGGCTTTCAATTAAATTCAATTCAATACCTTTTTAAACTTCTTATCTCATATAAGCTGCAAACTCCCATGGCTTCCCTCATGTCTTCTCCCGCTCTC
>JAGKQL010003543.1:0-20968 GCA_018398635.1 Cyprinodon brontotheroides | reverse complement strand
GATAGATAGATAGATAGATAGATAGATAGATAGATAGATAGATAGATAGTTTTTTTCTGTAAAATTAATACATTTATTCTGCACCACCTTGCAATCACCTAGAAGTTTAGTTTGCCCCATCTTGTCCATCATTCACCAGTAGAAAATCCCATAATCATGGTAGAGCAATAAGCTCCTCCTCTTGCCCCGCCCACTTTGTGGGGCACTGATCACCCCTCATAGCGGAGGCAGCGCTGCTCTGTCCTCCTCAGACAGCGGACAGAACCTGCCGGATGTACCGATGGCTTTGCTCCCTGCTCACTTCCCGGTGATGTTGGCGTGTGTTTCTGCTTATTGCTGCCATCCTGCCGGCGATGTGTCCGGTCAGAGCGACTGACCGTGGATGTTTGGCAGCAGGGATGCGCTCCGGCTTGGCTTGTTTCTACAGACATTAACGGCGCTTTAAAAACACCTCCACCAGTGCTGGAGTGAGAACCGACTGGTAAGTTGAGTTTGGCCACTGATGTGGGCTCAATGTCTGCATCATGCTGACCTCAGTTCAGATTATTTTAAAATAAAAAGAATAAAAGACACTTCTTTATTACATATGGGTTAAATTAGATTGAATTCGCTTCGTTTTGTATACAAATAAAAAAGAAAAAAGTGCTGAAAAGAAACTCATTTTAGTTCTGCTTTTTTATGAGCAATTTTCATTTCTATTTTTATTATTGCATCGTAACTTAGGAGCGCGCGCACATCTCGCGTCATTAACACGTGGATGAGCAGCGCGCGCACACAGAGAGACGCTCCCCATTCACAGTCTTATAACTGAATTATTCACATCTGGATTCATTCAATTTATCAAGTCTTTCCACACATTGGGACAAAATGTATTAAACAACAATCATTTAAAGAAAAACCCCACGAGAATTATTTCGTTAATGAATAAACACTCAAATGTAACACAAAGTGCTTGTTTAGTCAAGTTAATGGAACAATTATCTCTAACCCGCAAGCCTTAATTAGTTGACTGTTATTATTTATTGGATGGATAGAATAACAAAATATAGACAGATTGCAATCAGTAACAAAGAAAAAAAAAAAAAAAAAAAAAAAAAAAAAAAAAAAAAACCCAAAACAAAAAATAAAAATGTTACTAAATATGACTTTTTTTGTCAATGTCTCCTTTTTATACATTACTTCCTTTACCAACGTATTTAGATATTTACACAGAATGTAATTACAAGGCGTTGTTTTGTAATTTGTATGTAGACGACAAATTAAAACATTAAAAAAAAAACTTTAAAAGCCTTTATATTTTACTTTAACTTTACAAAACTAATTAATGCATGTTCAAGAAACGTTTAGCTTTTCTTTCAATGCACACAAAAAGCACTTTTGGTGCTATGTGACATTTATTTCAACATCAATTAGAGAGAGTTAAGAATAACAAAAGATCAGATCCATTTATTTTCCTTTCATGTCTTCTTCAGTGAATGGGATTCATTCATTTGGCTTTAAAAGCGTCTCTGAGTAAAATATATGACAGCAAAAACAAAAGGGCTAACTTGCCATGTCATAGTAGGCGACATTTAATTCACTCCCTCTCTCTTCTCTGTTCTCAGTATTTGCAACATTTAAGATGTCAGGTTGGTGTCTGTTTAATACGTTCTTAAAACTTTGCTTCAAAATTAAAAATACTGGACTTGTTATATTTCATAAGGAATTTGAAAGAAACACTATATTGAGTTTTAAAGAATAAGCCTTATTTCCTTGCCTTCTGTTTTTTTTATTTAGGGTCACCAGATTATTTCTGTTAGCCAGTTGCCAGAATAAATATTATTTTATCAAAAATAACTTTATTGCTTTTTAGAAGTCAGACGTTTGCATATGTCTGCCTACCTTTAAGCGATTTTGGAAAAACACGATTATGCTATGGGTTTGCTGATAGGTTTACAAGTTAGATACATGGTTTTGGATGTATTTTAAAGAAACCCCTCAGAAAGTAGTCTCTATGATACTTGGGTATTTTTTTAGACACCTGAATTTACAATTCCCACGTGTTGAATCAATATATCAAACCACATTACAGTTCAGAAAGTAGAAGGTCCTCCATGCAGCATCCTAAAACATCCAAACTAGGCCCTTGAAGTATGTTTTTGTTGGACTGGAAATTCCAGAGGGACTTGTAGAGATAAGCTTGGAGGATTCAATCAAAAGTTTATCAGCAGCCTTTTGAGCAAGTTAAAGAAAATCTACTTTTTTTTGTTAAGGCTAGTGATGAACGAATTTAGAAACTCCTATGCAAGACAAAATAAATAAAAAAAATCCAATACCCATATTTGCTGTGGATATTGGAGCATTCAGTTTGTTTGATGCTAAAAACAAGAATAATGTTTGGTATACATTCAAATATGGGCCAATGATTTTTAATGGTAGTTTAATGTGTGAGAAAAAAAAGATGTGATTCAAAAACAGTCTGAGGAACCAAGGCAGACATTAGAACATCCTACAGTCTTTCAACTTCACCAAAAAGTAATAAAGATGTTGGTTTCATCAGTATAGCAGTTATAGCACATGTTCCCTGAATCTTAAAAGATTATCTTAAAAGATTATATAAGGAAAGAGAAGAAAGCAATAAAAAGGGGCCAAGGAAAGAACCATGTGGAACCCCATGGTTCATTTGGAATGGGAGAATATTCGTGTCCAGTCGTAGAATCTAAATGCTAGGCTCCTGTATTTGTCGGCTAATATGTGTGATTTAGTCCCTTTATGCTGATAATATAAGTGGTAGGAAGAAGAACAAGGTTCATCAACCTTGGACGTCTTGTGCAAAACATTACCTATTGTCACTTATGTGCATAACACATGCCAACTACTGTGTAGCCTGTGTAATAATTTACTTATTTTATAAGGTCAGTACATCTCTGCAGTACACTAAGTGCAATAATCCAAGTCAACTGTGTAGACTTTCCTTAGCTCTCTACTTGCAGGTTTTTTATATTTAAAGGAAACACGTTCCATGACATTACAACTTTTTATCATTTTTGTTTGTACAATACACACTCTTTTTGTTTTGTCTGTTGTATTCTTATCTTTAATGGCATCTTGCTTTAACTCTGCCCGTTGTACTCTACTGGAACCAGAATCTCCCTGAAGGAGTAATCCCAAGGGATAAATAAAGTTGCGTCTAAGTCTAAATGCAGCAGTATATTTGACTACGTCCAAAATCCTGTGGGCTGCTGTGCTGCTTGCATGAATTAGAAAGACAGAAGTTTCAGGAAATGTTGGTTTGTCACAGTTTTCTGAAGTGATCTAATGAAGAGCAAGAATTTTAGTCGTGTTTTTCACATTAGGTTCGGGAGCCAGTTGTCAAGTCTCTAATTTCACTTTCAGGTTTTTTCCTCAGCTTTCATGACATTTTACTAAAAGGTTAAGAAAAACAACCTCCTGTTGAATTCCTCTGTGTGTTTCTGAGCTTTGTCTCTTGTGAAACCTCCCGTGCTTCCAGACTTCACTCTGCTTGAATAAGTAGATCACTTTCTACCGAGCCACGGCATCAGCAACCTTCCCTCGGTTCTGCGTTTTCACTCGTCTTGTATAATGAACTGACTGGTGGCGTTCTGATGATTCGGCTGTCATCCAGTGTTGTGAGAGCAAGTTCCGAGCCGTCGTTCTACTTTTCCATGTGGATCGTGTTCCCAGTTAGTGTTAGTGGAGAGGGAACCAGACCCCTGTGGAATCCCATTGGAGTGGGCATAGCATGAGGAGATTTGTGATCTTTTACCACCTGTTGACAGATCCTGTAAAATGCATTACATTTTCCTCCTCTTCGAATAAATTCTGGGCTGCGGTGCAACTCTGCTGCTCTGGTCCTCTAATTGCTGTTGACCCTCGATGCGTTCGTTTGATTGGCATTGAGCTGCGGTTTCTCCAATGCACAGTAGACTTTTTCTGTAGCGACAGCTTGTGCATAATTCTCCCTCCTCCGCTCTGTGCAGCTTCACTCCTGCCCAGCCTGTGGTATAAATAACTACATGGAAGAAGCAAATCTCAGCTAAAGCCCAGTGCTCTGTGGTACATCAGCACTTTGGGCAGGGCCAGTCTGGGATAATATGGTTCACTTATCATCTTTACCTCTGCTGATGTTGAGTGAGTTTCCCTAGCAGCCAGTTTCTATCTCTTTCTTTTTTTTTTTTTTTTTTTTAAAGCAAACTGATGCATCAGATGTGAATTACAGATCCTCTGTTTCTCATTTTAGCAACATAAACCTGCTCTTTAATATAGCATGACCCCTAAAAGGTACAGAAAGAAAAAGGCTAACAAAAGAAATAATATACAGTGATTAGGACAGAGCAATTGTTGACCTCTAATTAACATGGGGGCACACAAACTCCATGCAGAAAGGCTGGATATTGAACACAGGACCACCTCGCTGCAAAGCACAGCCAATGCAGCCCACTTGGGCAAACATTTAGTAAAGCTTGGTGAGTGAATATTTGTGACACGTACCAAACTGCTTCTCACAGCAGCTGTTTTTTTTTTTTTTTTCTTCTTTATGTAGTCCTGCAGGAAAAACACTTCGGTTGACAAGAACAGGAAGGGACAAAACTGTGAACTATGAAATGCAATAGTGTGAAACGTTAAGCCCACAGCGGGTTCATCTCAGCTGACAGGTATTAATACAAGGCCTGGGCCATTAATTGATTTCATCAATTAATCTGTTTTTTTTGGTTTGTTTGTTTTTAACCAATCCACTCCTTGGGCTTCCATAGTTCAGAGTGACATTAGTTAATCACTTTTTGTTCTTAGATGTGTACTTATAACAGATGAATTATCTCACATTATAATATTGCTGCAAACACTTAGTCTTTTATATTTTGATTGTGTGTTTTGAAACATGGTTTCATAGCTCAAATGTCATTGCCCTTTAAATAAAGGTCAAAGCTAGTTTTTTAAAGTACTACATCATATTTGTCATTGATTTTATAAAACTTATACAAGAAAATAAGACGACTAATCATATTAAGTAGGAAAAAAGTCAGACATCAGATTTTTAAGCCATGTCACCCAGTCCTAATATATACAGAAGCAGATTTCCATTCAGTTTTTTAAAGCTTGCATTTCAACTTACCTTTTAGTTAAAATAAACACAAAACAACCTCAGATTTTAATGTCAATTTCTGCTCTTAACAACAGCAAAACATACTTCATCACCAGTAGCCATGAAGACGAGGAGTAATTTGTATGTAGGAGCCATGGATGGATGAATATGAGATGAGGTGAGGTTATTTCACCCCCCCTCAGGGCTCCTCCAGTCACACGGCAGGAGGAAGCACGACCAGGCCTGCAGCTCGGAGGCCGTTCCACCTGAATGCTGAAACAGCAGAGAGACAAGTCCTGCAGTCTGAGACATGACACCTAAGCATCCACTGAAATCCTTATATATATAATAGTATATATTTCTGTTATATAGTGCATAAAGGTTGATCTCAGATTTATAGATGCTGCTGTTTGACTAGATCTGTACCATAACCATCAGGTTGTTGTTTTTTGCTGCCTCTTTGACAGTGACTTTAGGGACATAAAGAAAAACAGGTTAGAGAAATAGTTAAAAAAAAAAAAAAGTAAATAAAATGCAACAAAAAATATGGTCATTTTTCACCCATGTTTTCATTTCCCAACCCTATAATCATGTCATGTCTATACAGGTCTTATTCCTGTATAGCCACTGGTACATTCATCTAGCCTAATAAAAAAAAACTTGCATCATTATAAGCCTTATTTAACACACAATTATGCCATAGATTTTAGATGGTAGTATGCTGAATAGGTGATAAAATGTTTGTTTTTTTCTGTCTATTCTCAACTATTGTCTTTCTATATCCAGCCTGAATTGTTTAAAAGCCTGTAATAAAGCAGTCATCTGAAAGTAAGCAAACATACATATCTTGGTAATCATAACTGACCTGTAAAGAACTCTATTTTGCAGTCTGGTCATGGGCCAACATGAATATAGCCTCTTTGTTGCTTACAAGGTTGGTAAGAAATTTAATAATTTTCCAAAATCTTGGTCTATGAATGTTGAATAAAAGTGTCACAAGAATGGAGCCTTGGGGAACTCCACGTGTCATTTTTGTCTGTTCAGATTTATAATCACCATACAAAGTATGGTGATTATAATAGACAACACTAAGATCAAGGTACACCAGTACAGAGATTTTAGATGTATTTAAAATGTTAAAACTGATTAATTGCTTTGGCTTGGTCAGAAAACTGATGGTAGGCAAATGTAGAGATTGTTTTTTTTAACGATCTTTGCCAAAAATGCCAGGCTTTCTACAGGTCTGTTATAATGTATTTATTCAGGAAGACTTTTAATCAGTGTATTTTTTTAGGGCCTGAATTTATGATTAAACTGAAAACAATTTAGTTTAAAAGATCAATAAAATTGTGTCTTGATGTCTTTCAGGAGCTGTCTGGTGGGCCCTACTGTGCTATGGTTCTAAGAACCTGAAGTTTCTCCCTTACAGAAAGCTTTTCAATCCCATCTTGAATCCTACTTGATTCCTCGATGGGTTCCCGTAGCCAGAGCTTCTTCCATAACCACCATCACCACCACCATCGCAGCTCCATGGTGCCCGCCACAGTGCCAAGGCTGCTGCAGGAGACTGGGAGTCTGCTGGGGGGCATTGCTCAAATCACACCAAACCTCTTTCTCAGCAGAGGGAATGTAGCTTCCAACCGCAGCCTGCTTCTGTCCAAAGGCATCACCTGCGTGGTCAACGCCACTATCGAGCTGCCCAACTTCAACTGGCCACACATGGAGTATGTGAAGGTCCCGCTGGCAGATATGCCTCACTCGCCCATCTCCTTGTATTTTGACAGCGTGGCCGACAAGATCCACAGCGTCGGACGCAAACGAGGTGCTGTGCTGGTGCACTGCGCGGCCGGGGTGAGCCGGTCGGCCTCGCTGTGCCTGGCGTACCTGATGAAGTACCACCGCGTGTCTCTGGCTGAAGCCCATGCTTGGGTCAAGGCCCGCCGTCCTGTCATCAGGCCCAATGGGGGCTTCTGGCGCCAGCTGATCGATTACGAGAGGAAGCTGTTTGGCATGAACTCTGTTAAGATGGTGCAGACGCCCTACGGTATCATACCTGATGTTTACCAAAGGGACCGCAGGACCCTCGCTCCTTACTGGGGCCTGTGAACGTCTGTGCTGCCCGTCCGTTCACAGTGAGGGATTAAGGTGACTTTAATCCGCAGTCCTGGGAGGCTGAGACCTGTTCCTGTCAGGTGAAGTAAGATGTGTGATTGTAGATGTTTCTGAAGCTTATTTACCGAAAAAGAACAAAGGAGATGTAACCAAACGATGTTGATCGATGGTGCTGCTGTTTAGCCTAGGAGTTTGAAGCAAAGCAACTTAAAGCCTAAAATACGTCAACCCCAGTGATCCGATGGTACCATGCTGGACTTAACACCCACATTATAAAGATTTTAAAGGTTCTGTTTCCTGGTGTGCTGTCCCCAGTGCCAGAGAAGACAAGCAACGCTGAGGGGGTGTTTAATGTTCCCGAGCCCCTGCAGCTCTGACAGTGATGTCCCTTTCCTGACGTGGTGTCATGTGGTGATATTGTGTCAGTTTCCCAGTGATATTTAATGTGAAGGGCAGCAGCATGCTCTGAATTAATGGTAGCATTAAAGAAAAGTCTGCAGAAAAATAAAACACAGGCAAACTGTTCTGTTGCTATATACTGATAGTGGGGGGGATAGGGGTGGGTGGGGGCTTATGGAGCACTTTATCCAAACGTTCAAAGATGTTGTGTCTATCTTTTTATGAAGGAGAAATGTAAGGAAATGTGTGAGCTAGAGATGAAGGTTTAGCAAAAGCTCCTGTGTAACACAGGGTTGACCTTTCCATCCTGTTACCACACTATGTTATTGTAGTGCTATTGATGCTGTAATAAAAAGGAATATCTACTGCTTTAATCAAGGAATATGTTTGTGGTGAATATTTCTATCCAAACCTACAGGACTTGGATCCACATACATCTGTGTTTTTAATTAAAGTTACAGAGGTGTAAGAAAATCTCATTCTTTCAGCTGATAAGGACTGAATCCTGTTCTAAGACGAGCTATAAAAACATGTATCCTGTGTAAATGAACTGACTTACAAACATTAGAGGTCTGTTGCAAATTTGACTTTATTATCTGCTTGAGTCACTGATAATGTGATGCATGTTTTTACTATTTCAGTGAAAACTAAAGAAAACAATTAAGATACCAAGCAATTATAGAAAAAGCTGATCGCATAAGTCTCCACACCCTTTAAAGTTCACATTTTCCACCTGTTATAACAAAAAAACTGCTATACTGATCAACTAATTGATCTAAAATATAGTTCCCATGTTTTACCCGGATTCTACCGTCTCTAAAGTCATAGTGTGCAGAGAGGTCAGTACAAAGAGGAAACAGCATCCTCTATGTGAGGGGTTCTGGAAGTGGGGGTCGGGACAGGGGGTCACAGGACACCAAGTGGGGGGCTGGGATGTTTCACAATCATTGTGATGTGATAGCTGAGGGATGAGATGGGAGGGTTCAATAAATAAATAAATAAATGTGAATGTGCCATGAAATACATAAATTAACCATCAAATAGAAAATGTTTTATTAAGTCCTTTACAGTATCTAAAACCTGATTTCAACAGTAAAAATAGCATAACATTGTAAAATGCACACTTAAAAAATGCATGTCCTATTTAGTCATTTAAAAAAATTTGAATGAAATAAGTAAATGTCATTCGAGAAAATTATTTTTATAACAAGTTTTACTTTTTTAAGTTGATATGTATGAATTATTTTTTTTTGGGTGAAGTAATTATACATATATATATATATATAGTATATAGGCGTATATATATATTTTTTTTGGGGGGGTCATTGTATCAGAAATGTGTGGAAACCCCTGCTTTACATCATACTTTGTCACAACAGTGAGGACCCTTATCAATGCGTGGATGGGTCAACAGTGGAATTACTAAAGCTAAAATGATGGCAAAGATCAGAGGTTGTGGTTTTCGTGTTGCAAAAACTTTTGTCTTTCTCTCTATATATATTTCTGCTCTAAGCAGTTGGGGAATAACAGAGAAGTGTTCTCTTAAGAAAACATTAACAAATCTACTGTGAAACATGGTGGTGGCAGGATACTGCTGTTGGGATGTTTTACTTATGCAAATGTGTCAGAGTAGATTGGAAGGCGAGGGAGCAAAATATATTGAAAGAACTGGGGGTATAATAGAATGGTATAAAACAAAACAGATTCATTTTGAAATAGAAATTAGATGGTCACAGATAATCTGAGTAAACTGCAATTTATTTCACAAAGAAAAATGTCCTAAAAGAATAATTTTCTTCTATATTTCATTAAATAATACTGAGTCCAAGAGGATAAATGTATTTGCATGCCACATTTGTAGAATAGATTAAAGGAATGTTCTGTATATTTATAAATATGGTAATGTGCTGCAGCGGATAAAACAAATCTTAGTAAAATATATGAACAATTCTGGCTGTAACATGTCATGTGATTACTGTAGGTTCTGCACGTTTACAAGGGATTTCAATAAGGCCTTAAGAAAAAAAAGAGCTCAACTCAATGGTAAAAGTCGATTTTTTTCAACAGCCGTTCATTTTCCCCTTAAGAGCAGCGCTTCATATTTCCATTAGCAGATCTCTCCCTGTTCCTTTGGGAAAAAAGTTGCGAGCGTAACACAAAGTTCATCAAAACACTGAAAAACCCCACAGAGTTTGGATTCTCTTGTATTGAATCATTTGTAGTTATATGCCTTGAATTTATATAGTAAAATCAGCCACACACTGATTTACAAATTATTTTATCTATGATTTGACTTTTTATACTCTATGGTGCTAAAAGATAAAACCTTCCTCACTATCGGTGGATTAGTATATCTTTTTTAAATGGGCTTTATATACATTTTCTACACTTTTTGCTCTATAGAAATATCCCCTGAGCTGCTTCAGTTTCAGTCTGGTATACATAGAGTATTAACTGCATATAAAGAGTCTATCCTACCTAGCCTGCACTTACAAATGAGGCTAAATGTGCTGAAAATGAGCTCAGTAATCTTTTGAGCCGTGTGCATTTTAATGAAGCGCTCCTCACTAAAATCTTCCTCTCCAGTTGTTTTGATGCTCTTTGTGCTTCTATGAAAAGTCACAGCCATTAGTCATGTAACCACGATATCAGATATATTATTTCCATGGATATTTTTTCCACAGAGTCTGTGGTCTTAGATTTCAAAACAACAAAAAACTATTGTGGGAACAATGAGGTTTTGTGTTTCTTTTTAAGTGAAACTAAACTTAACAAAAAGCAATTCTTTTTTGGCTCTTTGGTCAGTAAAATATTTCCTCTTAGACTTATTTCTACATCGAATATTATAGTAAGTAGGAAAAGATGTTTTTAATTGACGATTTCATATACCGGGTATTTTTATATTTGTATTCTATATCTATAAAAAGAGTTGTGAGACCCATGTGGACCTGCAGTATGTAAAAAGAACCCACCCCTTTTGGCGTTATAAATTAATCTTATGAATGAAGTTATGATTTTTTGTGTATTTTCCATCCAGGAATTGATTACTGCCAGACCGAGGTGAATTGGCATCATTAAACAGAACATTTCTGACAGTACAAGTAGGCTAAAATATCTAAAATGTTAAAACATCATGCACTCCAGAATGTCACACTGAAGTACATGATTCAATCCTAACAGTGATTCTGGGAATAAATGTCATCCGTAGGAGAGTTAGAAGATTAAATCACTACTGACGAACCTCATAAACACTTATTTCACACAAATAACCAAACAAATCTTTATGATCCTAGAGACTTGGAAAAAGTTGAAATTCATGAGACAGTGGAGACAAATGGGTCTCATTATATCTGCATAAAGCAAAACATCTTATAAAGGCTTATGCTTTTAAACAAATTTCCTATTTTGTGAAAGTTATAAAGATGAAATGCTACTGAATTTCCAATAACAGAATGATGTGCCTGTAATTTTATAATTAAAATTTAAAATTAAATAATCTCGGGTCCTAGATAAGTAGAAGATGGCTTAGTAGGAGTAAAAGGTACAAGGGAGACAGAAAGTGATATGTAATGGTTGAAAGGCTCAATCAAAAAATGCAGATTTAATCCCAAAATTAAGAATGCACAACTAGAATTGAAAAATCTACGATCATAGGTTTCCATCCCATCTTAATGTGTGGTTTCAAAAATGCAAATCCATTATACAATTTGATGTTTAGCATAACATACTCAAAAGACTTTTGTGCTTTAATTCCTGCTTGAAAAAAAAAAAATACCAACTTTCTGCCTCTAAAAATGTAAACTACTTTATGTTTGTTGTCCGTCACCAAAGGTCGGAAATAAAAACTGCTTGATGATCAAATATTGGAAATGTTCAAGGAGTTTCAAAATGCGCGTAACAATGTAACAGCAAATACCAGCTTTGATTGTCCGAATTTACATATGACAAAAAAAATACATATATTCCTCGGATACATTTTTAAAAGCTTTTCTTGAAGCCGTAAATGATCAATTATCCAAAAGCAAGACAAATAGTTTTAGTGTCATCTTCCCTTTTTTAAAAGTCTGCTTGAGGCGTCTCTGAGAGGTTTCCGCATGAACAGATTGCAGTTATTTCCCCTTCAAGCGCCTCTTTGATGTGTTCACGCTGCACAGTGATGTTTCCCTCCCAGGAGAGGCTCTTCATATGTCAAAGAAGTGTTCGCCATTCATTTTCATTTGCCGTGGTTACAGAGCAGGAGGCACAAATTGATGAACACCATTCGTCTTGTGCCCGTACTTGTGAGAGACCTCTGAGTCGTCCACACATGAATTCCATCATCCACGGAGACGAGGACTGTCTGATGACGCTCACAGAGATGGTCCAAATGATGGCTCCAAATTATACACTGCAGACATTTTTTTTTTTCCAACAGAAAAATAAATCCCCTTTCTGATGTCCCCTTTTCCCCGCTTCAGGCAGTGTTGATGTGAGCGCAGGCAGGTGCTCTAAGTAAACACATCCTTTACCAACACAGAAATATTACCATCTATCATTCAAGCAGCAAAGAGCCGCATTTATGAGCAGCAGAGCTGGCCTGACTCAGCATCACTGTCAATGTGGAGCAAACAGCACTAGACTTGATGAAAGCAAAGAAACCCTCATATATAAACCAGCTGCAACACAATGATGTTGGCAAACATTTTGGACTGTAAAAATCTGGTTAATTAAATGTGTTATATTATAATTGGCTCAGATGCTTAATGTTGCTTTTAGTACAGAAATCATAGTTATTCCTGTGTAGGTCTGTTGTTCAGGAAGGTGGTGGGACACCCGTCATTAGCAACTTTACAGCTAACATTCATAATAATATCAGTTCACAGGGTGAAGGACAGGCGTATCTGGCAGAGCCAGTCTAGTTGGCCCACAACTTTGACCAAAGTTTTGACTTTGGCCAGCTGTTTATTTCAACATTATACACCTGCTCTTATAGGTTTGCCTATACCTTTCTCCCCACAGCATGATTCTGCCACCACTGTGCTTCATGCTTTTTGCATGATGTCAAAGGCCAGTGTCTAGGTTGTGTGTTTATCTGTTTTACCGCCTTTGACTGCCGGTTTTGTCTTGCTTGCTGGAGCTCATCGTGGTCCAATCAGGAAATGTTGTTCCTACTCATAGATTGGTATCAGATTTCTTCCTAGATTGTTACCTCTTGATGTTTACTTCCACAAAAACTGGCTGTCCCTCTGTCTGTCCAGGAATCCAGTTCTCCCCTTTATTCACAAGAGACCTCAGAATCCCTTCTGTAAATCTCCTCCGCACTTCTCTGGTCGCTCCTTCAGATAAACTGTTTCAATCTTCCTGATCATAAATCATAAAGGCTCTTTCTTCACCCTCATCATCATAATTGGCCCTCAACAGCTTTCCACGCATATCTCTCCGCCTCAGTGTCAATCTAGGCCCCTCCCCTGAACCTAGATGGTATATCATGTATATTTTTTATACTCTGCTGTTGTCCTTAATTGTTGCCTGGGTGTTTAATAATTATGACACTTTCTTCACCACACTGCTTTGGAGCAAGAAGGTCCTGTTGATTCAATCCCTGGTTAAGTATCTTGTTCCTTCTGTGCATGCAAGGGTTTCTCTCCAAGCCTTCTCACACAGTCCAAAATCATGACCTTTAGGTTAACTGTGACTCTAAATTGACCTTGAATGTATCTGTGTTGCCCTGGTGATCTGTACTGGATGTACTACGTCCATAAAGTGCTGGAGATTGGCCCCTCAAAACCTGATGGACAATCAAGGAAATGCAAAGCATGTCACTGGCATTAGTGCTGTTTGCAAATGCAAACCATATTCTAAGAAAATGATTTAAAATAACATCTTTGGTAGGAGGTTTGAAGAAGATTTTGCTGAATACAAATAATGCAATTAATCCATAGTCTTTCTCTGTCTCTCAGAATCTGTTATCATACTAGTTTTCACAGTTTAGCAGAGAGAGAGAGGAGGCATCTAATCCAAATTCATATTCAAAATTTAATTTAAAAAAATCATATCTTGATCCCAAAGGGAAATTAAATGAAAAACAAAACAGCAGATTATTTATCTTTATTTATCAAGTGTTTACATCTCTGCATGCATAAGACTGAATGAATCCTCAGAGTGAAGAAATATTACATTTCTTCACCAAGATAAGTTTTTCACAATTATAAGCTTTAGCTGCAGTGAATTATGAGCTATTTGGCTTTTAATGATTCAATATAATCAGTGAGAGCCACAGCACAAAACTCCCACAAAGTTACAACTCCCACAGAGTTACAACTCAAACAAACCCATGCTGCTTAAATTTAGCTTTCTGCCCATGTAATAGTTACAATCCGACAACCCGATTTAGTCCCACTGCAACATATGCTTTAACTGTTGGATGTGATTCATAGCAAGCATTTTTTATTCTCTGAACACTGGCAAACATTAAGGGAGCTTCTGCTTATGTGGCTGCCAGTTGCTTCAATAACATTCCCCCAGGGTAGATTTCAATCCTGTTAGTGCCTCATGTAATGGTAATGAAAATGCAGGATGGAAGCGGTTATGTAAAGGCTCCATAACGGAGCATATTAGATGATATGAAAGAGGGAAAACAGCCTTGTAGCCGACTGAAGCGAATCCTGAGTATTCCAGCAGAATTTGGTTTGTAATGAAACCAGTCCTTCTTTCTCAGTGGGCAGCTGAATGAGTGTGTTGTCTCTGCGGTGTAACAGTGACTCAGCCCTCTGTCGTCTCTCACTGCCTCGGTTGTCTGACCTGATTGATTGAACGCTGTCAGACTGCGAGACATGAACTGTATTCAAGTTTCGCAGAACATTTTCAAAAGGAAGAAGAACAATATTCTTGTTCCAGCTGTTAGATGCCAAAATGAGGCCTTGGAGGTTAAAAGTGCTCAATTTTCCTTCCTTCATTATCAACAAGTCCAGTCAATCAATTTTCAAATTCCTGTAACTCTTGTGCTGAAAAGCTTGAAGCTGATCTTATTATTTAAATTGATAAACGTGGAACCTACAGATCCTCTGTTGGTTTTAATCTTCAGTAGAAGTGGACAAAAGATCACAAAATAAAGGCAGCAATATATTTGGTTGTTTTTCCTTATATTTGTCATCATAATACTTTTTTTTAAAATTATTTTAAGCACTTTGAAGATCTAATTTCTAGCATGTGTAAACAAGTGTTATTTTACTTTGTCTTAGTAATTATTTCAAATGACAAAAAAAAACGACTGACTTTTTCCGCACCACATGCTTGATTATAGGGAAGTCTAATTTAGTGACACATAAAAACCTGTTGGCTCGTTGACATTAAAGCAAAAATATGCCTATAGCTTCAGAAATTGGCTTTTTTTCTCACTTTTAAACATAAGATTGCAGACCTAATTTGCACTTTGGACATGAGACTAAATTGAGCTTTACTGAACTTCATTGATCTCACATTGGAGAAATGAACTCTCTGCATTTAACCCATCACCCTGGGGAGAAGTAAGCTGCCATCGTGAGTCACCCCAGGAGCAGTGTGGGGTAAAGAGTCTTGCTCAGAGACCCAGAGTGGAGGCTGTGGGAGAGGAACTCGAACTCAGAACCTCAGGATTCCAAGCTCTATGCCCTAAACACTAGGCCTCCCAGTTGGGAGAAAAGGTTACAGATTTAACTGGACCGAGACTAGAAGACTGCAGACCTGACCTGGGACTGGAACCTGGGATTATTAGAAGATACTAGACCTTACTTAAATTTCTTCATACAAACAAAACCACTTGACTTGAACATATGACAAAGGAATTTAGTTGAAAATCTGAAAGGTATAGTGGAGGATTTTAACAATTTTTTTAAAGGACCTGCCCCCTCCACTTTAAAAAATAAATGCAAATGCACAACCCTGTAACCGCTCCTGTGAGAGAATGCCTACTAAACCCATATGAGAGCATGCACACGCCCATTTCTCCTCGTGTACGCTCTGTTAAAAAGTTCCAAAAGAAGATTTGCTATTTTTTCACTATGTCACACTCACCAGTGGTACGTGAAAATGGGGATGAGCACATAGGACAGCCTTACATAAAAATATTTAAAGTAAGCGCCTTTATTTCTCTAAAGGAAAACTGCCCAGATAGCTTCCTACTAAATATAAGATATTAAACCTCTGATCGATCCACAGAACCAACGTTCATAATTCTAAAATTAGAATAGAAATAAAATCTTCTTAAAAAACACAGACTACCAAGCTAACGTCAGCATATATTAAATCATATATAAATATCCAACCAACCTTTTTCTAACCTTAGCCTGTTTCTCAAAAAACTGTATTTTATTTTCATGTTTTCTCACTTTGAACGGTTCATTTTTTATCTTAAATGCATACATGTTTAAAGGAAAAGCATGAATAAATAGCTATAATATTTCAAGATCATATAACAAACATATTCCAACATAATTTCATGTTTTTTTTATGCCCAGTAATTAATATATTTAGTTATACTGCAGTTAAAAAAATTTAATACCTACTGTAACATACTGTAACAGTATTATAAAGATGAGAGGAGAAAGATAAATTTACTGTTTTATTATCATTAATTTTTGAAGGCCATTATTATAACAAAAAAAAATTTAAGGAACAATAAAAATCATATGACAGTGGTGGGATTTTTTTAAAAACTGTTATTTTTCCTTTGGGCTTTTTTTCAGTGATTCTAAATTCATTAGATGCAAAGTAAAGAATGTGTCAATGAAAATGGCTGCCAACCAACAGGCTTCATGTCTGAATGCTATAATTAATTTACACATTTAGGAGGCTTTCTATCTCAAGGAGAACAAATGCGATTTAATAACAAAAACGATGGCTCATACAGACTGCTTGCTCGATCTCAAAGGTTGGTTTTCTTTATAAAGAACAATTGAAATTTAGTGATTAGATCATATGTTTATTCTAAACGGTGCTTTATATTGTAATTGGTCATTCACATCTCTGCTCATGCAGGTCTGTAAGGATCAAATGAAAGTTATTGAAAGAAAATTAGGATTAAAGCAAATTTGGAAAGAAATAAAGTAAAATTTGAAAAGAAATTGAGTAAAGATGTTCTACCAAAGAGGCCAAATGATCACAGCTCTCTTCATTACGTAAGTGGCTGATTGTGTGACTTTACTTGCATAAAAAAAGAACCCAAAACAAACAACTATATGTCTCTAGCATTAATTCACACGTTTTATTTTATTAAATTGCACTTCTTGGACTGTTTAGCAGCATGGCTTTGATTTAATCTGAAACTGGATGAAACCCCCCCCCCTGATATTTATCTTATATGGTTTTCTTATAGAGTCACAATGATGCAAGAAACTTCTTCAGCCTTTAATATCAAACATGAGGGTGAAAGTGTTTTCCTCCATCATAACAGCTGCTCAATTCACAAATAAGAAGAGGGGCCATAACAATGAAGGATAAAAATATCATTAGTATTCACCACTTTCATTGTATCTTTCCCCAAGTGAATACTTCAGCTGGATGCTGTAGAGAACAGGTGTGAAGATGCCAGACATAAAGCGCAGAGATACACGCCGGATTCTGAATTACTCAGCCTTGTTCTGTAATTGATTTATGCTTTTGAAATTTTCTGTAATCCTCCATCGATGTTTGCTGTGAGAGGAGAGGAATTCATTTTCTGCAGGAAATAAATTAGACAGCAGCGAGGGATAAAACGGATGTTTGAGGACACACGTGAAGAGTGCGGAACCGTAATGAGACAGGTCTCACAACGCCACGAGACATCTCATCTGATTGGCTTAGCTCAACCGCCAGCGAAGGCCTGCCAGGCTTGTTTAGAAGTGAATTTATTCCATTTTGTTGTAATGTGATGGAAATGACCAGGCCTTTCTGGCCTCAGGAGAATGCACTATTGAAGGGAAGTGCAGCAAGATTGGTGTGTTTGGCAAAAAAGAGAGAAAGCAGACAGAGGGGAAAAAAATCTTACAAAGCCATTAAATTAAATGACCATTTTATTTCACAGGCTGTAACTGTGTTTTGTTGAACAAATATATGAGCTAAAAATGCCTAGGAACCATTTATAAAACAGAAAAATCAACACAAAAAAACAGTCCGAAACACACAAAAGGCTAATTATTCTAACAAAGGCTATTTTCTTTTTGGACTTGAAGGAAGCAAGTGAGGTCAATGTGAAATGAATTTAATCACACCACCCTGCTACTGTAGGGTTTGTTCAAATACAAGCCAGTTTCTAAAACTTGCAGTGAATATTTAGTTTATAAAAATATAAATTTCTAATATCTAGTGAATAGGCGCTAGGATAAACCCTACTTTAGGCCAAACTACGATTATTTTTTCATTAATCGATTGATAAATCCATTCCTTTTAAGAGAAGACTTTTTATGAGATTAAACCAGATGAAGCCTCAACTTTTCCAATTTGAGGAGTTCTGATAGAAAGCATATTGAGAGATAAAAGTTTTGTTTTAATCTGAATGCAAATATATTTGGTATGTGATTACGGCTCTAAGTGTGCTTCTTGGTCAGCTAGAGGTATGTTTTTAAGAGTCTCTGTTCTCCGGTTGGCCCATAAATCGACACTAAATTAGTTCACAATTATTTCTCAATAATCAATTAATCCGCGATTAATCTGGATCAATCATTATCAGTCATATATACAAAGCTGAAGCTTATTTCCCTATCTTTAATCTTTGGGATTATCTTTACTTTTAGCTCTGGTTTAAGGGTTCAGAGAGATCTCTCATAAGTCCAGAAAAACTGGTCTTGCTTTTATTTTCAGAGGATTGTTCCTGTTGTTGACAGTCCCCACAAAGTTCAGTACTGAACAAAAATATCGTTACTTTTTGTCAGGTGTTTTGTAGACAATAAAACAACTGTATTTTTTGAAATTAGATTTGTCTTTTGTTTTTGTTTTTTAGAAAAAAAAAAGCAAAACTTAAAATACAAAGATGCTTTTAGTTTATACCAATGTGTGCAACCAACATTATTTCCATCTTTCCATCTACAACGCTTTTAACTCTTCTGAGGAAGGCCTTCCAAAGGTTATAAGTACTTATGCTCAACGCTGAATAGATTCAGCTCAAACAATCATCCAAAAGGGAGATCTGTTGGTTGATGTCAGGATTCAGTGCCGGTAGCTAACCAGACCTGTTCAGGCCCCTGCCCTTTCTTATGACCGCCACAGGCGGCAACTCCACCGCGTAAAACTGTATTGGTAACCCGCTTTAAGGATCAAATGTTGAGTTCTCAAAATATTCTACCTATATTTGCTATTATTTACATTTAATTTTAAGCGTAATCCAGTAGCCTATATAGAAAACAATCATTCTAGGTCTTGAAGGAAAGTACTGTGTTCCTCTAAGATTGAGCTCTGCCATTTAACAAGGGGGACAAAGTCTCAGCTTATTTTATTCTTTATTAAAAATCTGAGGGCAGAGAAGGACAAATGGAACATCTTAATGACTTTTTTGTAGATATTGCAGACAAATAAAAAAAACTATTATTTTACTTGTAGAAAACGAACATTTGTTGTTGACATGAATTTAAAAAGCAGTGTAGCTAATATGGCTAACTTATTGAGCTAAAAGAGGCTAACTTGTTAGCTACCGAACACAGCTAGCCACAGCCCACCCCAAGCCTCCCCTTTTAAATTATGGTGGTCCTGCAGTTAATTTGTTCACCATAAACAGATTTTCTGTTTTGTTATCGACCAGGTAAAACTCCAATCTATCACTAGACATGCTAACACACGCTTGATGTTATCATCGCTGTTCGGGCAACCACTATGTTTTTACATCATGTGGCTTAATGTTCAGCCAATCAGCGCTTGCTAAAATCACTGGTATCAACAGGACCCGAGCAGATCTGGTGTACCTACACCGCTGCCGGCAAGGTATTCAACACCAAACCCACCTCATCCATGTCCCGCCCAAATGGCTTAAAAAGACAGTTTAAAGGCAAAATTGTTCCCAAAAAATCCCACACCTCCCCACATGTTGAGCATGGTGGTGGTTAAGTCATGGTTTGGGCCCATTTTTCAGCAACAGGATCCAGGCAATCCATACAAAACCTTGAACTTCTTTTATAACCAAAAAGATTCAGAAGTTAGTGAGAGTCCATCCTTCCTACAGCTGGAATTTAGTCCAAATTGGTGAGGCAGTGGATCATAAAAGAAAATCAAATAATGTATGGCTGAAAAGGAGCCTTAAATGAACCAGAACTCGATACAAACTACTGTGGTGTGAGAAATGGTGTAAAGAAAATGGTAAAGACCTCTTGGGCTCACTGTAGATGTATAAATGAAGCATTAAGTTTCATCACTTTTAATTTACAAAGAGCAAACTGCTCTGTTTCATACCCGCCATTTATTCATCCCCTTAAGCTTTTTGTTCATTTTAAAATGAAACATGCCTCTACTTCATCACATGATGTACCTTTTTGACTCATGAAACATAAATTGCCTGGTTAGTTGTGTACTAAAACCCAAATGACCAGAAATATGGGAGGAAAGGGAACAAATTAAACAGAGTGAAGACTCAGTAAAGCAGTACTTAACTTTTACCATGACTTTTTATATTACTTAATGTTGAATCAGGATTTGATCAGTTTTTTTTTTTACCCGTAGTACTAAGCTGTCAAATCGAGAAATGCTTTTCCCACCTTCAAACTCAGACCAAAACAATCAAATTTGACACAAACTCAAGCACTCTCATTTATTCATTATACTCAAGAGATAAATACAATCCTGAACATGGCGCCATGATATACAGACAAATCAGCTGGTCCACCACACAATTAGTTCCTTCATGACATTCAAATATCCACACCGAAACGCTACCCCTTCGAGACCCATTACGTTCACTCCCATGCTATTAAATTTTATAAAATACTATTTAAATACCCAAAGGTGCCAAAGCGCGATTTCCATTTAACAAGGACATTCAACACAGAGCATAAAAGAGAGACAAAACACCTTTGCAGTACAGGAATGCAGGTTTTAGAAAATGTGAATTATTTTCAAAAAACCTGCATGATAATGCAACACAAGTAAAAAGAGTTGGTATGATGAGGAGTTGTGCATAAAATCAAAAAAAGGGGAAGAAAAAGGAAAATTAAAAGTTGCAGATGTTTACACACATCCATTTTTGCCAGTGTTTAATCATATTGCATTGAGCTAATTAATAAAAAATACTTTACAGTATTTTTCATGTTACTTTCATCTGCAGACACAATCAGGTGAAAAGAAAGCAGCATCAGACACAGATCTAAAATACAACCTCCTCCAAATGATTTTGCTTGATAAGAAAAAAGGGTAAAAAAAAAAGGTAACCCTGGAAACGATAAAAATCTAAAATAAACT
>JAGKQL010003541.1:8199-21593 GCA_018398635.1 Cyprinodon brontotheroides | reverse complement strand
TGGATGGATGGATGGATGGATGGATGGATGGATGGATGGATGGATGGGTTTAAAATAAATATTCTATTCTAAATAACAAATTGTAGTGTATTGCTCCATAGGAACTGGAGCCTTAATTCAAGTTTTAACAGAGAAAAATACCCATATAAAGGCCCAAGATTATCAACTAACATAATATATTAGTTTCCATGGAAAGAACTGATACAATGGTTGGAATAATAAAAGTTATGACCTACCATGAACATTTTCTTATCTTTATAACAATCTTACTATTTGATATAAATATATATCTAATGAATATGAATGTAATTCTGAATTCATCTAATAAGACCAAAAAATTGATTACGGGGTTCACAAGAAAAAGACAAGATTTGTAGAACATTTTCAGAAGAAATTATCTTTTACTGGTGAAGTTATGGTGCACTGATTACACACTGATGATAAAATAATCTGCAATGTTTGTTAAATTATTCCATTCAGTCAATTTTGTTTATGTGTGCAATTGTGAAAATGTTCCTGTTTCCTGTAAGAAGGAATACAACACTCCCTCTTACTGTTGTTAAAGCTTGCATAAAGCTTTAATCCCAAATTGTGTTTTGGAATATATAGATAAAGATATATCTATATATAGATAGAGATTTTACCAAATTTAGATTTTGTCATACAGTCAGATAAAATATGCTTTCTGTCTTACTTTAAATATTGTGTTACACATTGCTACTAACTTCTTAAAATTTTGGGACATTTTGAAGGAAAATCTTTAAAAAAAAAAAATTATTATTACAAAAAAAAACTTCCTTAGAAATAAAAAGCAGCTTGGCCTGTCCATTTACTTTATTATCAACTGCCATTGTTCAGTTTGAGCAAAGCGCACAAGCTTGTGCTAAATTTTTGGATAAAATGGTAGAGCTGACGTAAGTAAACCAAGTTTTATTTATCTGTGGAAAAGCTGTGTTTTTGGTAGCTTAAAATTGAAGTTTTGTTTGCGTAAATACTGCATTTCTAATTTTTTATCAATTAAACCATGCAGGCTTGTGTGATGTTGTCTGCCTCCCGACCTGATTGCTTTGCCAGATTTGCCACTTTCTTAATCAGTCGACCTCCATAATGACCGGTGTAACATTTCACACATTCAGGTACCATTACCTCTCTGATTATTCAAGGAAAGCCACTAAGAGGTGAAAGTTTAATGAGTCAGTTAGAGAAGTGAAAAGAGCTACACCTACAGCAACAAAGCCCTGGTTGGAAAACTGTAAAGGTTTTCTAGGGTTCAGGGAAAACTGGGGGATGGAGAAAAGGTGATCTGTGCTCTGTGAAAGGAAGGCGGATCTCCTCAAGCATCCTTCAAACACAGAGGAGTAGTTTGCAAGAATGTGTTAACTTTTTTTTTTAACTGAAAAAATATCCCCTTAGATTGACCTCTTTTACGCTTTTGCTCCCCTCCAAGTATACAAGCTTAAGTTAAACGTCACAGTTTATGGGGGGTTAAGCGAGTAATTCATCAAAATAAAATTAATAATGAGAGAGCCTTCCTCTCAGAAAGTGCTGGAAAAAAAGATGTTTACTGCCAACCGACCTGCCTGTGGTGACAGTAAACATTCAAACTTGGCTGCAGTTTGGACTTGCCATTATCTGCCTTCCCACAGCTGTATTGAGCAAGCGCCTGTTGGCTGCGGGTTCGCGGTTGGCCACACGTGTTACAAATGAATCTGAAAAAGCAGCCGGACTGGGAAGGCACACAACCAGTCAAAAAGTGGTCATTGCAGTGAGGGGGCAGTGGGAGGCAGTCCAAAGTTATTGCGGTTGCCCCAGTGGGTCAGGATGCAAACACAGGCGTAAATGCACTAAGGACATCCTCAAATAAGCACCTTTTGATATTGAGTAGAATGCTGTGAGGAATGCTGTTTGATATGTTTCATGTTGACTGTATCCAGGGCATTGCGGTTTCAATACTTGTCCCTTGTCATGGTAAGGGATTCTTGTTGACTGCTGCCCTCCATCTATCAAACAAGGTGACAGTTTCTTTAAGACCACAGGAGTAGAATGAGGAATATTGGATCATGAGAGATGGACAGATTAGATGACTCTAAGACTATGGCTGACATTTAAAGCAGGTTCAAGCAAGACTTCTTTATAATTATTCCTATCTCTTCATGGCTTTTATCAGAAATGCTTGAAATATTGGCCGATATGTTTTTGGGCTCTGAACCGAACAAAGGAATTTTGCCTAGAATAAACTACCTGATTCATCTAAAACTTGCTTCATGGCTTTTCTTTTAACAATAAAATATCTTTAAAGCTTTTTTAACTGTCTTTTCAAACATTTTCCTTTTTTGGTTAAGCTACCTATGGAGCCTGCAGAAGTATTTGTCCTGGAGAACATGCATATTCTGTCATAAAGCAACCATAGATTACAAGGTGTCTTAATAGGAATTTATCCTATGAAATTTTATACATTTGTTTTATTACAGACCTGAACTGTATGACTGAATTTTCCCATCAAAACATGATTGATCTTGTAACCAGCCCTTAATTTGATAATTAAGGTGTTCTCGTATAGGTCTAGTGTTGCAGGAGCTCTCAAGGGTAGGAGTTGGTAGACCAAAAAAACAACAACAAAAAACAGTGTAATTGTTAACTTGACAGAGATTCTGATTCAGATTCAGAATCAGGATCGACTTCAATGGCCGGTTTTCTGTGCATAAAACGATTTCAACAATTTCTAAAAATGAAAACCTGAAAAGTCTTTCTATCTTCATTTCCCTGAGCCAAGAGAGACATCTAAAGTATATCTACTAATGTTGCCCATTAATTTTATTACAGATGATAAGATGGAGAGTATCTGTCAATACTAATTTCCAGGCCTTGGTAGAAATTCTCAATTAAATCCAATTTTGGACTGTAATTAACCATTCTAACACACCTAATGTGCCTTTACCGACTGTAAATATGACTGTATGTTAAGTCCAAGCTGGTATTAGTTGAATGAATGAATGAACCTTAAGTTAACCTAAGTATATACATCCACCTTCGGTATTCCATTTTCGTAGAGTTTCAAAGTGTTTAACAGAGACGCACGTCGGAGCACGTTAAGAGCAGGAAGCGAAGACTTCAACTGTAAACAGGCCCCCGCTTTCTCGTGGCAGCGAATAATATTGACTATTCCCTACAGAACCTGGCCGGATTTACAAAATGCTAAACAAAACACTCGAACGTTTCTTCTCTCACTTAACTTTTGGAACGCCGAATACTGACGCACCCCTCGGTAGCAGTTTTAAAAAAAGTTATCGGCGACATTATCGACATGCCTGGCATATTCTAAAGCAGCCGTAGGGGTGACTTCTGCATGAGCCAAAAGCTATAGTATATGCCAGGAGTTATTGTCAACAAAATTTGGTGTCCTTCATTCGATGGTATCCTTGGACACTACGCAGAAATGGGCTTAAAAGTAAAAACCGAATCCTCCCTTAAGTCCAAGCTGCTAAGAAGGAATGAATGAACCTTGTTAACCAGGAAAAATCCCATTAAGAAAACCCTTCTTTTCGTGAGTCCTACCAAGAGGCAAACATACAAAATGCTGGTCAAACAGAGAGATACTTAAATTAAATGACAGGTACACAAAAACATATCAAGTAAAAATGATGACAGATAATTGAAGCCACTTCAAATTATTTCACCTTCAACTTTAAAGCATTTTAAAGATGCCAAAACTCAGTCACTGCCTTTTGTGTACACGCGACAAAGTTGTGTATATACAGTTTTCAGTTCTTGCGGGCAAAAGTGAACAAAAGTGGTGGCCGATCAAGTTTGGATCGTGGGCATACTATTAATTACATCCAGAGACAAGTTTAAAAAAAAAGAAAACATGTAACAAGTAAATAACACTTCCTTGGCTCGCTCTTTTCTCAAAGTAATAACTAAAACGGATCACAGGATGGTAAGGACATTTTCTCCTCTGGCTCCAGCTTCCTCCATCTTTTTGTCTTTGTCTCCACCCATCTATTTTTCTGTCCATAATTACAGGGCTCTTGAAGGCGTTTAAAGGCTCATGAATATTTAGGTGTGGAGGGGAAGTGTCGGGGGACTCCCATGTGTGGCTGGTCTGTCCTAATTATGCAGATTGGTCTCAAAATCCTCCCAAACTTGTGGTCTTCGTGACAGGAAAATAAATAGATAGACAAATTTAACATGCAAATATTAAAAACAATATAATTCATAACTGTTATATGTATAATTTAGTGTTTATGTGTAAACCTATTCCCCTTCTGCTGTCCACAACATCTTCAATATTCCACATTCCTGTTTAACTTACTGGTCCATTGCTCCAACAGTCTATTAATTGAACAAAGACATTCATTTATGTGCGTATAAACATATACATATTCATAGGTGCCTATATGCATCTTCCAGTGACTGAAAATACCCAATGATGTTCACCACCCTTCTTCCACTCATACCTTTTTAAGAAAACCAGTTTGAGCCTTTTCCTAAACAGTCTCATGGTTGGACATTTCTCTTAGTTAACACTAACTTTGTTCCATACATTCACACCATTTATTAACGTTTGTTTGAGCATGCAAGATTTTGACATTTAGATAATCTCCCTAGTTAAACTCTCCCTATTTTTCAGTGAATAGTTTTTGGTATACTGCCTGGTAGCTTTATCTGTAGTTTATTTCTAGCTTCATAAATTAGTTGTAAAGTTTGAAACCCTAAAAGATCAGAGACTGTAGACAAGCAGAAATGATAAAAAATAATGGACTAGTATGGTCATGATAGCCAGCCTTATGAGTAATCATAATGGCTCTCTCCTGCAGCATACATAATGGGTTTAGTGATGTACTGTAGGTGTTACACCAGACTCCCATGCAATAATCCATGCAGGGTCAGATCAGTGAAAAGTATAGAATGTTCAAAACTTTATAGCTTTAGAGAAAATATTGTGATTTACTAAGAAATTAGATGCTTATACTGTCCCCACCAGAACAGTGAAATGCTTCCCTCAAAATAATCCTAGGATCACCAATTATCTAAATAACTAAAGCAACTTAAGATGAATACAAGAGAAAGCAAGGGGGTATGTGGGAAGAGGCTGGAAAGCTAGTTCCAAAAGAGCAGTATTAGAGATGTGTGATCATGGATAGTGAAGATCACAGGCTTCAAGCAGAAAAATGATTAGAGAGACGGAAGTCTGGACTGAACCAATGAACTGAAAACATTCTTCAATATGTTCAGTTCAGGAACAAGCTCAGCATCTTTCTCTCCTGCCGACAGTCAAATGGACATCCTACCCTCATTTTAGCTAAAGCTTCTCTCTAACACTTTAAATGTTTCATTTACCACCTCCGCCATGGATGCTGGTGCATTTGTCAGTCAAATCAGAAGATGGTACTGCTCCATCCCCCTTTCACCCGTCTGCCTATAGAAGTGAAGTGAAGAGGAACTTGATGGGACTGAATCATAATAAGTCACCAGGTTCAGATGGTAAAGTCCTGTGCAGTCCTGTGAAGAGCAGCTCTGTGGGATTCAACTGCCACTCTTCAACCTTCGCCTGAACAAGGCAAAGGTCCCGATGTTGTCGATGTTGTCGATGTTGATGATGCTATCGTACACCAGCTTCAACATACCCACTGTCATTTAGAGAAGGCAGTCATCACTGTTAGGATCATTTTCTTTCATTTCTGAAGTGCATTTAACATGATTCACTATTAATTACTTTGACAGAAACACCATAAGACTCAGGTGGAGGCATCAATAATTGTCTAGATCCCCTGACAACCAGACCACAGGTTGTTAGACTGATGGGTCAGCTGTCTAATCAAGTAGTCAGCAGTAATAGAGCACCATTAGGAACAGTATTCTAACCATTCCTTTTACTCTGTAGCACCCCTGACCTTCAGTTCAAGACCGACCCTGTCCCTCTGCAGATATACAGTACTTAGATGAATGCAGTCAGTGCATCAGAGATGGACACAAGGAATTGAGTACACACAGTAGAACAACTTTGTGACATGGTTCAGAAACAATCATCTGATCCTGAATTTCTACAAAACAAGAGAGATGATTGTAGATTTCAGAAGTTGTACAGGGAACCTTTAATCTTAAGTGAACATCATGAGAGAAGAAGTGGAGGTGGTGGAGGAGTAGCCAAATACCTTTGTGTTTACCTGGACTGACAAACTTGCCTAGAGAACCAACTATGAAACCATCTACAAGGGGCAGATCAGACTGTGCTTCTTAAAAAGCTTAGGTCGTTAAGTGTTTGCTGCAAGATGTATTCTCTAAAAACATTTCTAGAGCGTGTGATCTCTTCGCCATCATCTGCTTGCACAACAATAACGCTAAAAATACATTGCTCGGTTCTGTTCACTGGGGCTCTTCTGATATCTTTCAAGATTATTTTTACAAAGAAGAAAAAAAATAAAAAAAGAACCTTATGGACAATGGTGACATCCTCTTTAAAAGACTGTTAAACACCCGCAGTGTGTCCCAGTCAGACCATATGAGCCAAAAGCTAGATGCTAAAACTCTCCCTATAAGAACACATTAACCTATAGAAAGAATTATAAGCTCTGTGCTTGAACATATAGTCAAAAAATGACAATTTCCAGTTTTTCCAGCAGTAGCATTAGTGTGGGCATGATGTGTGCATCAGTATGCGAACAGGTTCAGTCACAGCACCATGGACAGCTGGTAAGTAGAAGGATAGCGTCTTCTATATAAATCTTAAAATGAAGCGTTGAAAAGGCCTTCTAATTAAATAAATCTTCCTGTGAACAAAATGCTCTTTTATTACTAAATTTACAGTTTGAATTAAATTCTTTTTGTAATGGAAATGTTTATTTTACCTTTTATAGTGTGAGGGAAAAAATGTCACTGTGTAATGATCAGACCGCCATTAGTTTTTTTCATCTCCTACCTCCCTACTGGGAGCTCGCACTCACCCAGGGTGTACACCACACTTTGGAAATCCCTCCTCTACAGGAAGAATCAAAGCACCCTGTTAATAAAACCCAGATCATCCTTTGCATAGGATGGCCCTGAAGATTTGTGTTTAGAGCCCCTGGATTTGCATCAGCCATTCCAATGGTTTATTGTTGGAGCAGCAGCTTAGCTGTCAGGAAGTGCTTGATTTAGCTCACAAGGACAGCCAGTTCCATTGATGCCCCTAGACCTAGTGCAGGTGATGGGAGACTGAAAGAATTAGGCAAAAATAACATTACTGCATGAAAATGTCTATTAACCCATGCATCAGCTGTTTGCAGAATTGGAGGAGTGACTGCTGCATCTTAGATACACAAAGGGAAGCGTTTTTCACAGATCCTTCCTCCTCCTCCCAGAAGCTGTAAAAGTCTTTATAGCAAGAACCGCTTTCAGTAAACTTTTAACTTGACATATTTTTTTATTCTTGTGCTTGTTGGTGTTTTTCTGCATCAATATGCAAGATTTAACAAGACTCTTAAGATTACCCTGCTCAGACATACAGTTGTTTTTAGAGTTATATTGTTTGTTTAACAGATGAAATGTTAAAACACCCTTGGCTTGCTGCAAATTGTCTTCTGTTTTGGCTTCTTGGTGTTTTTGCATACATGTGCTTCTATGCCTTCTGTTACTTTTACTTGCTGCTGAAACATCATGCATTTTCCCATTTTGGGACAATAAAGGCTATTTCTGTTGTTGTTTTTCTAGTCTTAGCTATTATTTTATGAAAATGAACAGCTATTTGTTGTGCCAATACAATCTTCTAACTGAGTCACTGATTGTTTTGTTCTCAGGAGTTACTGTGCTGGTGAAGGTGATGAGGCCCACTTAGCTGCCTGATTAATGCTCTTTTCTTCACCTACAAACATAAGTAAAGGGTCATTATATGCTGCAGTAAAGTCATACTCTTTCCATTTTCTGATGCTACATTTTGTGCTAAAGTATTGTGCAATCCCTAACCCGGTTCCTGAGTTCCTTTTTCTTTATGATGCTGTTTGTCCTTGAATTTTCATTTAACCTTTTTCAAACCATTTGGATCTGTAGAGTCAAATTGCATTAATAATTTGTGTTTTACACACATTTGGAATCCATTTGCAAATCAGGATTCGCCTAAAACCCATATGGCATTGGTTTTTCACTTGTTTTTTTATACTGAGATAATAAAGAAAGTTTATTTACAAATATACTACTACCTGGTAAAGGCAAATATGAAACTTAAATGAAACTTATAAAATATAATAATATGTCTATTTAAGACTTAAATGAAGATGATCAACTATAAGAAGGAGCTTCTCCTCTAGATCCAAACTTTGGTCTTTTAATAGCTTAATACTCTCTTCTCTAGGTACACATTTATCTCTTAAATGAGACGCTTCTAATACCTGTTCTGTGACCCAAGTCACTTGCCACAACTCCTTACACTTCTCGGTTTAATATCATCAAATCAGCACATTGTTATTCATTGGCGGACCAACTGCAGAGCCAATACACATTTAATCACAGACTGAAGGCAATTAAAACCAAGGGGGCAGGGTTGCTATGTTAATTAAAGGCCAGGCTCCCATGGGGAAGCCTCCCAAATAAATACTACAATCAAGTCCACCCAATAATCCATGATGAGCGCATTCACCCACGGCCACCACGCTGTCAGATTCTGTCTGGGCAGAGACAGGAGAGCAAAACCAGAGTGTCATGATTAAAAAGTTGTGAATCAGTAGTGGCCTTTATAATCCTGAGTGTGTGTCTCGGGACGGGGACAAACGGTGGCATCCCTCTCTGTGACAGAATAATTACTCATCAACGCTGATCTGGTTTTGATTTAGTTCATGGAGATAGTAAGAGACTGCAACTCAGATCTGCTGAATGCAACATCCCCTTGATTAAAAACAGAAATCTCTTCACATCTCCTCGCCTCCATTTCCTTCCATTAGTCACAGAGAGAGGGAGTGCAAGGGTTATATCTGCTGTCTTATCTGTATAGCTGAGGGAAAATTCAAGTTTAATACTCCTGGACTCTTGAACCCATCTGAAATAGCCTAAAAGCTTACTTTCCCCACTTTCAGAATACCAAAAAGCATCTTTTACCTTGACATGACCGCTCTGCTTTTTCACATACATGAGAGATGGAAATGAAAATGTATTTCTGGTTTACATTACAGAAGAGCAGATATCTTAAGCCGTCATCCTCCTCCTCATATGGCCTGAGAGCCCATCCATATGCAGATGGCTAATTTGTAGTGTTTGCAGAGGAGCAGAGGGAGGAGGTGGGGTGGGAGACTCATGAGGAGGCGCTGCCTACGTGTCACCCCAGGAGCCCGGTGTTAAAGCCTGCCCTTCCAGAGCAACCACATAAGTGTCCAATCTGTGTTTGCTTACCCGTGGACTCCGATGGCAGAGTCCTGAGCTGGGGCCCATAAATTGTTCCTTTTTTACAGGGGCGCTGACAACTAACAGGCCATTGGGAACTGGGGTCCAACAACACAGACTCTCAACAGATTAGCACCTCATCAGCCTCCTGCAGTTTCGAACAAAAACCAACCCTGCCTCCTTCAACTTACAATAGGTCTGTGGCAGGAGAGTCCTCCGCCCCTGAGCCCCCGACGCAGTCAGGAAACTTCCTGGTTTGGTCTTTCTGGGGCCACAGCGCCACCAAGTGAGCCCTCTTCCCAGCCCACCCCGCCCAAGTGGGAAGATGTGTTTCAGGTGAGCAACATTACCCTGCCTGAGAGTTCACCACCCACTTGTAGGAGAATGGGGAGGAGGAGGGTTGTATTGTGCCTGGAGTGCTTTGGTAACAAGGATGCGTAGAATCACACACAGCAACCTGCCCTACTAGCCAAGAAATCCCACGGCACAGCTGGAGCCAACAAGTCCAATACACACAAATATATTTATATATATAAGTATCTGTACTTTCTATTCCTTACATTTAATGTTTATAAATATCATTTCATCACACATGTGCACCATCCACATCTAGTGAAAACTGGTGTAATTGATAAGTCATAGAACGCAAAAACATTCATTGTTGCTAAAGGAAATCCTCAGAAGCAAAGCAGATGTTCTTTCAAATTGTAAAGGTGAATTGTCTATGCCATGCTATGATGGATTCAGAAAAAAAGATGTTAAATGTCTGAAAGGTCAAACACAGGCTTGAGCCTATCGAGATTGAGACCAACAAGACCTCCTCATCCTTGGCCCTATCTCAAAATTTTTTTTTCAAAATAGTTGAAAAATTTGACTTTTTTTTTAAAGGTTACTTTTACACTTTTATAATTTTAAGTAGTTTTGAGCACATAATTTTTCACTTTTTACTTGAGTAAACAGGTCAAGTCGATACTTCCAGCTTTTACTAGAGGTTTTTAAACTGCATTATTTATAATTTATACTCATAGTAACAAAATGTATATATGTATGTGTGTGTATATATATATACATACATATATATATATATATATATATATATATATATATATATATATACACATATATATATATATAATGATATATATATATATATATATATATATATATATATTATATATAGTATATGTTATATATATACATACAATATATATATTTATATATGTATAAATATATATATATGTGTATATATGCATATATATATATATATATATATATATATATATATATATATATATATATATATATATACTGTGTGTGTATGAGTACATCCTAGCCTTTTTTCATTCTGGGTAAAAAATCGTCCTAAAAGTCCTCTTTGTCTTATTAAGATTATATAAGTCTGACCAACAAAAGGAAAATTTTTGAAGAAGAAGGAAAACATCTGCTTTTTAAATTTTTCCTATGAAAAGTCTTACAGTGCAAAAAATTATCTCCATGCGTCTTCCGCTCTTATCAATTCTAATTAAAACAGTCTCTGCACAACACATGATATATACCAGGGGTCACCAACCTTTTACAGTAGGTTGAGGGCTACTTCATGGCTACCAGTCATAGGAAGGGCTACCAATACTGGCCTATGAACTGGAGGGATCACTGTTCACCTACAGTAAATCTCATCCATAAAAACTCTATTTTTATTCCTTTATTTTATTCTTTTTATTCATTTCTACTTTTCTTTTTAATATTGTCATTTTGAAACCACTGACATATGTTGAAACATAGTTAACATGATGAAATAATTCATAAAATGATTTTAAAGAGGAGCAACAGAACAAATAAAATTAATAAACTTACCCACTTGAGTTTAGAAAGCCTTCGTTTCAGAAACAAGAGGGCACCCCCATGTGGTCCTTTGGGGGCCTCTTGGTGCCCGCGGGCACCGCGTTGGTGACCCCTGATATATACCATCCTATTGTAACTCTGGCAGTATATTTCAGATTGCTGTCCTGTAGAACATCAGCAAGTCTTGAGTCTAGTTTTCTGTCAGGATTGCCTCGTCTCCAACCCTATCTATTTTCCTATAAACTCTGACTAACTTCCACGTAACTCTTTGACAAAACCTGAATTCTTTCAACAACAATTTTCCTCATGGGATAATTTTGTTTATAAATTTCTTTAAATTATTATCTTTTTTTTTTCTAAAAAAGTTACATTTTGGTCTTAACTGACCATAATGGGGTCGTCTACATGTTTATCTTGTGCAATATTTGGTATGTTGAAAACTGGGAAAGGGACTTTTTAGTCACCTTCTGGAACAACTCTGCGTATTTTTTTCTACTTTTCTGTTTAGATCAGGTTTACTGAGAACATTGGAAATTTGCATTTAGACATATTTAGGGAGAGTGAATATGCTGAGATTGCTCCATCATATCTTATGTTTGAAAAGATATGCCTGTAAAGACATAAAGTAGATATAAAATAGATATACAGGTAGAAGACATAAGAAGATATAGAAGACATAAAGTAAATATATAACATTTGTCCTGTGTTGCTTAAACACTATAATTAGGCAGACATTAAGCTGCTAAATCAGTTTAAGATTGACCTTAAATTCAGATAATTGAATAATTTTGAGTTCACTGAGAAAAACAGAGGAAATAGGTCGACTTGGATAAAGGATACAAGCCTGTGGCTGCAGCCAGCAGCCCGTTGGGTCAGAAGATGATGTGTCAGTGTGGACTGTGGACTGCCTTGATCTCCCCCGGAAGTCAAACATAAGCGTGGCCATAGCCATGTCCTGGGAGGCCTCTTCTGCCATCACAATGAAATGGAACTGGCCTGCAGAGCAAACAAGATCTCTCCCCATCTCATCCCTCTAGCCCAGACCAACGTTGTCTGATTGATGGCTTTTTTTCTGTTGTTCTGTTTGTTTGCTTGTTTGGTCTACAGCCAATGGATATCAAACATATAATAAAGAAGGAAAAAGGGTGGAAATGGAGGAAGGGTGGTAAGATGAAGGGGCACGACACAGACCTCCCTTTGAGTTGTGTGTGTTCTGACGAGGAACCTGCAGAGAGTCTACCCAGCACAGCAGCTCAACAAATATACCCAGAATCCAGGATGAAGGGGGTAGAATAAAGGTTGCTTTCTGATCCTTCTATACACGTCTTTTAGTTTTTAATATGTGAAGTGAAACAGTTTGGAGAGGATTTCAAACTGTATGAAAATCTGTTTTCCATCCATCTTAATTATTAAAATTTTGTTCTGCACCAGTAAAGTGTTTTTAATTGAAAGTAATAAAATTCACCCCCTTTTTTTTAACTGTTTCCTCCACATATTAGCTGGAAAAATCAACATAGAGTGACACCTTGTGGTAGTAAAGAGAACTGTTTTCCTTTTATATATTTTACAGCAAGTTTCCTAAATTGAGGTCTGTGAAGAAGGTGGATTATCAAGTGGGACAGGATCAATAGGAAATTAAATTGAGCTTAGTCTGTTTAAGTCTTTCATTTACCACATTTAGTGCAATGGGATAGTTAATGGACTGGCAAACTATAAATAGAACATCTTGGTGGGTTTTGTCAACATTGTATGTCTGCATCTCTTCCATAAATCTCTAAATTTTGTAGAGTGCATAAAAATTAGTTCTACTTTGAAAGCCTTTCATTTCAGTGTATCTTTTATTTCTTTTTTATTTTACAGGGGAAAAGAATTTCCACATGATGAGATTATTAGCTAGCTCCATGCTTTAAGGTCTCTCTGATAGTCCATGTGTTTGGGTGAAAAATAAAACCAGGCATCTAATGGACACCTAGGTTACATCAGTAACATCACATTATTGAGGGTTATCAGCTGAAACGTCCATCAAAGATGTGAAGAACATTTCTGTCGGGAAGATTTTAGGCTTTACCTCTGTAACTACTATGAGATTGCTTTCTATACTGTGAATCATGAGCTGCACCAAACTCATCTATTTAATATTACAAATGTATAAATAAAGTATGTATATATATATATATATATATATATATATATATATATATATA
>JAGKQL010003540.1:0-20765 GCA_018398635.1 Cyprinodon brontotheroides | reverse complement strand
GGATGGATGGATGGATGGATGGATGGATGGATGGATGGATGGATGGACGGACGGACGGTTACTCTGACTTTTCAACCTACTGTATTTTTTATTTTAAACATTATTTGATGGCCTTTGTGGCAGGGATGGAGATCCATATTTTATGTCACACACAGAGTATACATCTAGATAGATAGATGATAGATGATAGATGTTGCAGTATCTATAACAACCCAAACACACAGGATTTCAGAATTAGACATCCCCAGTTATTAATTTCATAGACTCACCAGATCTGAATGCCCTGTTAAAAAACTTCCCATGGCGTTCCCCCCTGATGTCATTTACGTTGAGTTACAAGAAATGCAAAACTCTCTGCAGGTTCTTGTCTTTGTCGTCTTCTCTATTCAGCTGGCTTTGGAAACACACCGCGAGAAGGTGGGGGCTGGGTGGGGAGGGTTACGGGGGTGAGAAACGCAAAAGTAACGCAATAGTTACTTTTACTAGTAACTAGTTACTTTTATTGTGGAGTAACTCAGTTAGTAACTCAGTTACTTTTTGGGAGAAGTAACTAGTAACTATAACTAATTACTTTTTCAAAGTAACGTGCCCAACACTGCTGATACATGATGGCTTTTGTGTTATTATGAGTTCTTCTGGACAGCCCTGTTTGAATATAATGTTTTCTTGGGGCTAAAGTGGGTTTTCAAATATTCAACCACCATCGCTTTCACCCAACTGTATAAAATATAATCTGCAAAAATACACGTCAGCACTTTTAATTTTTCTTAAAATTTCTTACTTTTACTTTAATAGTTTTCTTATCAGTGACTTTCAGTTTAACAAAGAAAAAAATTATCTGCTAAGGTATTTTTGCCTTTACCTTATCACTTGATACAACTATATACAATTTCCAAAAGATATGTTTGGTTTTTTTGTTAAAGTGTGAAACATTTAGCCACTAGGGGGTGCCAGAGATGAACATGAAAAAGTACCCCCCTCACTGGGTGTCAAGAGTGTCATGTTGGATGTGACTGAGCAGCTGTTAAACTCATAAGACACTTGTTCTATACAAGAGTGATTTTAATCTCACAGCATACTTTATATTAATTATCACAATATTAAAAATTAGTTTGTAATTTATATAAAGTATATTATATATATCTATGTATTCTTTTAGCTTTTTGTCCTCCTTTATGTCATAACTTAAATTTAAACAATCTGTAGCATTACCTTAATACGCCATGGTGGAATCTTACAGGCATTACTTTCATTACCACTTTATTTTTGCAATATTATTTTTTCTTTCGTCTTGTCAAATTTTTCCTGCATTCTCCTGAATTTTTTTCTTTGTAATATTAGTCATTTTATCACTGTGTTCCTTAGGAAAAACAAATCTTCCGCCTAATTCTAGGCATGTCTTGATTTAACTTTTTCACTCCTGATTCAATGTGATATTGACCCAATATGATATCAGCAAGAATGAAAGATACTTTTATTACTTATGTAATACAGTGGAATGATAGAAAGGGTTTGATTAAGTGATTTTTCTCAGACAGAGAACAACAGTAAAATGACATCAAGTATGAGGACAACTGACCCATTTCTTATTCACCAAAGAGTTACATACATTTTAAACAAAAGTGGACAGAATCAAAGGGTGTCTATGGGCTTTCTTATATCTGGTTGAAACTGATTTCTGATATCAATATTGCATCAGGACATCTCTACCTAATCTCCATCATAGATCTGTGTCTATACCAGATAATAAAGGTTCCAATATGACATGTTTTAAAAAAATAAAGACCACAAATATTAATATTGAATAAATTAACATTTATCTTCTCACTGCTGTTCTTATTGCTTTCCCAAAACTTTTTCTTTGGGAAACCAAAATTAGTATACAAAACACTTTAAGTAGTTTATTTTCAAATGCATAGGAAATTAGGATATTTTTTCTAGCTGGTTTCCTTTGTAGATCTATAATGATGTCTCGTTAGCGACAGTAATTTCAAAGTAAGCATTATCTCTGTTTAGCAAATTACGTCAAAGAAAATCCTATTATATGTATTTTTTTTCCATTCTTATCCATGAAAGGGACGTGCAGCAGATCTGGATTGTACTATAAATCAGTTGGTACATTTCCATGAAGCACAGGAGTGAGACATGCTTTCTGATTAAGTGATCCTCCCTATAGCACCCTCTATGCCACTTTCAATATGGCGGTAAATATCTATTTCGGCAACAATGCACTGCTGTAAAATGAAACTCTCCCTCAGCTGTGAAAGCAGCCGCCTCCCATGTATTGAGTCTGATAGCTGACCACTTCGATCAGTGAATAAAGAAGTCATGCAGTTACTTTTTAAAGACAAGGAACATCAGAGAACCCAAAAATATATATGAAAATGGAAAGTTTATTATCGCTTTGTTGGCTGACAAATACTTTAGCATTTTTAGGTCTGATCTTTAAAGGAGCTCAGGCTGCTACAAAGTGGCGCTCTAGGTCACATGACTCATTGACTGACAAATCTAACAGTCTCAAGGTAAATAGGCAGGAAACTGACAGGAGTGGTTTTGCATCAACAAGAACAAAGTGAGCTGAAAAATAATTTTTAATTTATATCCGAAGATACTAATACATAGTCAATAGTTTTACGATTGTTACTTAGAATGGTAAATATTAATCAGAAATAAAATGTGTCCCTTTTTGAAACCATTATGTAACTAGAGCTATAAATTGACCGGTCTGAGGGGAAAATGGTTTTCATGACAGTAGAGGGAAACTGAAAGGTCAACCAACATGATTTATTTTAAGGTGAAGTTTATCAGGAAAACAAGTATAACTGTGGTGAATGGAAAAGGCTGTGAATGTGGGACGCTGACAAAAATGTGAAGAGGTGGGGATCATTTGACCTGTTAAGCTTGAAAGGCTCAGCTACTTACCGAGTATGACTCCCTGCGCACCGCGGTAGTAGCTGGGTGTCAGCGTACGAAACCTTTCCTGTCCAGCTGTGTCCTTGGAAAGAAAAAATAAGAAAGATTATTTTCCATATATTCCAGTTCCAATTTAAAAAATCAATTTTCTATTAAAAAAAGGCTTTGAAGCATTCGATACAGGTCCAGCAGATTCCAAAAAAAAAAAAAAGGTTGGAAAAACTGTAAAATCATATCTCAGTCTTATATTTACATTTTATCACACAGCTGCACTTTAAGAAATGGAAATATCTTGAGAGCTGTACTGAATGAAATTTCGTTTTGGATACACCCTGGGTGTACAAATGAAGATTTGTCCAAGTCAAAAACAAAAAAATTTGAGCATAAAATATACCAAATCCAGTAGTACCTACCACAGACTCTATACATAGCAGAAGAAAAATTACGTATTTTGTACCTTTTTTTTTTATTGTCAAGTGTCCAAATATCATATAGTGTGAATGTCGAGCCCATTTACTGTTCTGTGAAGGTCATTAAAATTTCTATAAACATATGAATACATATTTTCTGCATTTTATGGCATTACTTCATATATGATTTGGAGTCCTGTACTTTTCAAAACTATTTTTATTTCTCTTTCCATCATAATATATTCACTGAAGGCTTTCAACTTTGATTTAACTTCTAAATATCATGAGGGGAGAACGACCATCCGCTGTGAATTTATTCCTATTCCATTTTTATTCTATTATATAGAACATATGTCATATAAATTATTAATTTCTGTGCTTTTATAAATCTAGTTAATGATTCCTATGAATGACTGCTACTTTTAATTTGGCCTAATCTGGGGATTTTTGAGGATAGTACTGAGTTTCTGTTTTTATATGCAGATTCGGCTTTTTTCACACAATATGAAAAACTAAGTAAATAGGTAAAGTAAAAATCATTGGGGGCATTTAAATAAACAAAATAATTATAGATAATTTTACCTCTTATGGGTAATTCTAAATATTATTCACTAATAACCTTACATTGACTTCACTAAATGTCACTGGTGAATTCCCCATCTATTCACTTTTTTGTCTTCAGGAAAACAAAATACAAAGTGAACTGATTCTAACAACTGTATACTTCACTTTTACACTTTTATACATGTACTTCATATTTTTTATTGAATATCAGAACACCACATATCGATGATCCATCTTTAATATTGGCTTTTGTAGATTTAAGAGTAGTTGGCACACTTCTGTTTTCATTTGCATCTGTGTGCATTACAAATGTACCAAAAATCATATCTCTTATATTGTGAGATCTGATTGTTCCTTATGTTCCTAACAGATCACTTCGCCTCAATCTTAAGGTTTACTAGTGGTTCCTAGAATTTAAAAGTAGAATGGGAGGCAGATCTTTTAGTTATCAGGCTCCTGTGGAACCAGCTACCAGTTTTAGTCCTGTGAGGCAGACACCCTGTCTACTTTGCTGCTAGGCCTAAACTTCTTTTGATAAAAGTTTATAGTTAGAGTGGCTCAGGTTATTCTGAGCTATCTCTATAGTTATGCTACTATAGGCTTAGACTCTGATGACATGGGGACCCATTTTTCACCATTTTGCTTCATTCTGTCTCTCTTCTCCTACTCTGCAGAATCTATTAGTTCAATCTCTAACGTTATGCTCTCTCTGCTTTTCCTCATAGTAGCTTCGCCTTGTCTATTCCTGTTTGGCTGTGATACCATCCTGGAGAGAAACATCAGCAGTGCTGCTGCCATCAACACCCTTTGTTTGATTGGCCTGTTTTTCCAGTGTAGTCCTGTTTCTCTAACTGAGACTGGCTCGATGTGCTCTCTTCTTCCTCTGACATGGGAGTTGGCTCAGAGCTCGTCTGCCTGGCTGTGTGTTTTACTGGACGGGGCCTTTTACAGCTGCTTTTTGCATCTCTTGCTTCTACCTTGAACCCCACCTCAGCAGATGGTCAGCCACAATCGGAGCCTGGTTCTGCTGGAGGTTTCTTCCTGTTAAATGGAGATTTTCCCTCTCCACTGTCACTACAAGCATGCTTAGTGTGAGGGATCAACTGGCTTTTCCTTAGATAGAAGAAAACTTTGAATCAATTTGACTGTTTGATCTGGTGAACTGTAAAGCGCCTGAGATGAGATGTGTTGTGAATTGGTGCTATAGAAATAAACTGAATTGAATTGAAAAATTGAATAGAAAAAGGACGATTTATAGTATCCTCAGTTCAATGCGTTCAGCTCCCCTTTAGCACCTGTAGAAAAAATTCTGGAGCTGCTATTAAATAGTACAATGCACTGTTTAAGCTCCATAACAATATCCCCTTTTATTATGTACAGGTGTCAAAACAAATAAATGAATCTTTTGCATTAATAGTCCTTATAAGTCCAAAAAAAAGCCCCTCATTGTTGTTTATCTATTTACCTGTAGTTACTTTGAATAAAGGATTAGTTTCTAATCCCATTATAAAAGGAGATTCAAATTTTACTGAGAACTAGGCCACATAGCTGCAGCTCAAGAACAGCTTTGTCATCAACAGTATATTCTGCTGAGCAATGTCGCCACCGTGTGGCCAAAAAGGTTAACACACCATGTTTTTCCCAGCTATATATTGTATATTTGTTTGTGTAGATATGATGGGTAGAATTACCTGAAAAGCTGGTTTTGCTTTGTTTCCTTCCAATTACGAGGTGTCTTGACTTTGAAGTCCACACCTTAAATATGATAAAACAAACGAGAACGTGGATAAAGGAGAACATATTTCTGATCTGTAACAGTTTGTGTAATAAATGAGTGAGTGAGTGTAGAACCTATCGTGGCGGACTGATCTGGGTCAAATGTATCGTCTAGAACCCCAGGAGGAGGTCTGTCAGGGATATGAAGATAAATTGCAAATGAGTCTTCAGCACAGTGGGCTATTGTATTGTTTGGTAAGAAAACAAAACTGAACTAAAAATAAAACAACTTCCCTGTTAGCGGGACATTAAACAACAACAAAATATACAGTTGTGATGCTGAATGTCCAGCATCGGTCCTTCAAAGTTAAACGCGATAATAAGATATTAGAAAACAGAAACTTTCACAGCTGTTTGTTAAATGTTTCTGTAACAAAAGCCAACTAGTAACTTTTTTGGTAGTTTTCAGCTTGTTTTGAACATGTAGAAAACACAATCTCAAGAACACAAAACAATAGCTGCTGAGCAGTGAGGAATAAAAATTACGCAACGACTAGAACTCTGTCAACACAAAGAACAGGCTAGCTGCCAACATGCTAACAGCATACACTAACCTGGACTTTCCCACTCAGCTTTCTCCGATTATCAGCAGAAGCTTTATCGTGGTCAACACGTCTTCATCCATGTTTCTCTGTTGCTGACCTGACCTCCACCTTTTAAAACAGATGTTGAACTAGTTTTATTATTGTTTATTCTTCCAGTAGCAGTAAGTGCTACCGGCTGGGCGATGACAGCTGCCTGCTGGCTGACCAACTCGCCTAATCTATTGCAACGCCTGACGTCACGGCGTTCGTCAGCCCGCAGTAATAGCCCAAAACATAAAACAAAGAAGGCGTTACTCACCCCCATGCTGAACAAAATCCTGGAGTACTTTTTGATATCTCAAATGCATCTGAGATCTGGGCTGCTTGCTTTCGTCTGCTGACATTCAAATAATGGAGGTCCATGGCGCCCGAGACAGAAAGGTCCATAAAAGTCCACAAAAAACGGGTCAATATTCCTCCATACTGCTTCGCCCAATGTAATCCAAGTAAGTGTCCTGAGCGGGTAGTATCCAGAATTCTACTCGAAAACGAAGTCATTTAGAATGTTTTTTAGAGCATAAACAGTAGTGTTTAGGATTTCCTGACTCACGAGTCTACGGAAACCGCCGCAGACCAAACCAGATGAGTGCGCATTCAGCGTCTGCTCTGTCGATAATGCAAGCGTAGAAGAAGTAATGTGCTGTTTACCTGTGCAAAGAAAGAAAACAACGAAGAAAAAATGTCTGAGGACTTCAGTGTTGGAGGAAGAGCATGAGTTCTTTGCCGAGCTGAATGCGCTGGTTTGGTCTGTCGCATGAAGGGTAATCATGTTTTGGGTGTACTATTCCTTTAAGGCCCACGACCTCTTAGGGGCCCCATCACTGACACCTGATAGGCCCTACACAAGGGACGCAGATGTACAATGGTTGCTTCTTTTGTTAGCATGTCTATGTCTCTGAACAGGGTGTGGATTAACGTGAATTGTTGGCCTGGCTGAATAGGCGAGGCCTTCTATTTCCTGTAAAGGTGTGGAGGTTGTGGTAATTTATTATATTTGATATGCTTTAGCACAGACACCATTACTGATTGGTCCCTTTAACCTTTCTCTTTTTAGTTATTTATTTATTTTTTTTTCCTTTACAGTTAGATTTTAACTGAATTTATCAAGATTTGCTCAAGTTCTAATTCTAAACTGATCAAACCTGATCATTTTCTTTTAAAATAAAAATTTACTTGACCATAATTTTTCAAATAAATATCTTTTTTTTTTTTAGTCTTTTACTCCACAAGCTATAAACATTAAACTTTTTGTAAAACTTTTTGGTCCAACTTTTTATTCACTGACCACAGAGACATGCTGTATATCTTTTAAAGATTTCTAGTGCTCTCCCTTTAGTTAAAATTTTAATTGTAGTAATACAGCACATCATCAGTTATCCTTTAAAACAAAGTTAAACACCTTGGTTTTAACTTTATCTTGTTTTTTTTATATGTTTTGAAGCTGTTATTTCTGCAACAATGCTATCATATTTAAATATTGAGTGGGAATCATTGTTGTTTGAAACAGCAACCACTCTGTTCATGCTGTCACATCAGAATCAGAAATCAGGATCAGAAAGATTCTGATTCTGATTTACTTCTGATTTTTACTTCTGATTCTGATTTACATCACTGGATGCACCTATCATCATCAAATGGCCAGCCAATCCTGTGTGTTCAAGGAAATACTATCACCTTTTGGCTTAAAGTAGATATTTACTTATTTTGTTAATTTTCCTAAGGAAGTTTTCATTTTAGTTAAGGTGAAATTAGCAGTTTCAAAACCAGTTACCCATTTTTCAATTGAAACAAAGAGGAAATTTGAATATCAATAAATGAGGAGGACATTTCTCTCTTTGTTTAGTACATTAAATGATGAATTATTGCCCTTTTTTCGTATCATGTATTGTTGGCTCTGCTGGTATTTGTTCTAGAACCTCCACACTGCGCTATGAGGATGTCTCATTCCTATATGGGGAGCCCAATTCTGCCACTCTGATTTAAAAAAAAGTTATACTGCTTAAGGATAAGTGAGATATCTCGTAATAATGAGATTATGATTTGATTATGATGATGAAATCTCGTAATGGGAGAGTATCTGCATAATTACCAAATAAGTTGTAAAATTAACTCCAGTTTAGTAGGAGATAATGTTAGCTAGAATTAGACCACCACTTCTGGGAGGATTTTATGTGTCAGAAGAACTGCTGTGGTATTGGGAAACTATAGGAAAAGGTAATGTAATCATACTTTTTACATTATAAATCTTGTCTTGTGTATATATTTTTTATATATTTGATAATTCATTATCTGCATATGGAAGAAACCAAAATAAAGCCTAAATAAATTAACATAACATATCCCAAAACATAACAAATTATAAAAAACTGTTTATTATGTATTATGAGATAGTTAAACAGAATTCTTTTGATATACATTTCCTTTTTCATTGGAGAGTGGCGTGATTGGGCTTCAGCAGCTTCCATACGATCTTGCTTTTTGATAAACAATGATTTTCAATAAATCCAGTCTTTTTTGCTTTTGAAATGTTATATAAAATCCAATCAAAAGTGTCTTCTTTATAACTGTTGCTCAAAATTATTTTAGTTGGATCAAAAAACAATCAAGACAATTTAAGGAAATTGTCGAATGTGAGCAGAAAAAAAAGGCAATAAAAAGATGAATTTAGGTAAAAGTCTATGGTAAAAATAATTTCTATTGATATTTATTTTTTCTGTGTATTTTATTTTTATTTTTTGTAGCTTGTATTTCTGTCCTGGTAGTGATTGCTGATTTTTATTATCAAAAATCAACAAAGTTAAACTTATAGACGGCCATCGGCTCGTTAAAACTCTTCGTTAAAACTGAGCCACAGCCAGCAGATATACTTTTTAATTTATTTATCTTAATAACAATAATTAGGTAAATGATTTCTGTAAATACAAAGAAAGATCAGAAACAAACTCAATGTAAACAGGGGCTAGTATAATGTCTTCAGAAAATAATATTTTATTGATTTAAAATTGACAAGAGATTTGTACAAATTGTGCCCATTCATTTCCATAGTTAATCTCAATTAACTTAAAATAATAATCAATTTCTTTCAAATAACATGCCATAATATTAATATCACTGATCTGTTTGTTTTATACCTGTAAAACTATATCAAATAAATTTAAAAGATGAAATGTTCTGACATTTCAAGAGATGTTCTTTATATGAGATTGAGCCAAATCCTGACATTTGTGTCTCTAATGTTACGTAAACCCTTTTTTTTAAATTAACCTTTACAATTTACTGTAAAAAATGCCCATAGAAATTAGAGGGAAGCCTAAATACTAAACTCAAAGTAAGAATATTTTTAGAAATCCAAAAAAAAAGCCCCAATATTTTTGAAATCCTGATGTTTTAAATCAGAACCAACTAATCCCTACCCATGATTTTAACTCTATTGAGGGATGCAAAGGAAATGTATTGATTGCGTGTTTAGAAGTACTTTTATGACAAAAAAACAAATAAGATCTGAGCCCAAGTCATTCTCTTTCTCATCCTGGCGCTCTTAATATCTGAATATTTCACACAAATGTTCTCATGTAGGTAATGGTGTTAAGATCACTCTTTGTTCACCCTGAATAGTGAACTATTTGGGTTAAATGGAAGAGCAGGTTCTGTGTAGTTGAGTGAACATAGCCAAGAGCAACATTAAGACAATGCAACTTTGTTGGTTTCCTACCTAAACTATCTGAACTCTGAAACACCCCCTTATTTGCAACAATTATGTTACCCTAACCATGAAAAGAAACCCTCTGGGTGTAAAGCTAACCAGTCTCAGAGCTGAAACCAGTGAACCACAAAACAATAAACCAACTGTCTTAATCGGATGCCTGTGGGTCTCTTCTAACCACATCTGTTCTAAACTATAACCCATAACATTTGTTCTTAACCCTGTAATTATGCAAATTCCAGCTCATTGGGGAGCAAAAGGGAAAAAGCAGCACCATAAATACAGCTCAGCATATAACCTGCAAATCTCCCCCTTCATGTTGAAGAGCCCTTGCCTCTAATTGGCCCTAAATCGTATTGGACCTCTGACTAAAACTTTAGAGCTATGGCAAGATGCCAAACGGACTGTGTGGAAAAGCCTCTGCGGATGTGCTTTGAGATGATTGGCAGTTTTATTGGCTCCCATCCCTGGTGGTTCCTGTTCGCCCCGCTCATCGTCTCCTCTGCTCTGGGAAGTGGCTTTTATTTCCTCCAGGACAGCATGTCCAATGACATTGAAGAGCAGTTTACACCTGCTGATGGACCGGCCAAGACAGAGAGGAAATACGTGGAAGAAACCTTTCCAAGAAATTGCTCCATGTTCTCAAGTCTTAGGCTGAGCACCGATGGGAGCTATGGCACTGTCATAGCAACAAATGATGGTAATATTCTAACCACTGAGTTGCTTCACAACATCTTAGATTTGGACTTGAGAATCAGGAGCATGCAGGTGGAGTTTGGCAACCATTCTTTTGAATATGGAGACATCTGTGCAAAAGTGATGGACTCCTGTGCCTCAAGTGATTTCCTTGATATAATCGAGTACAATGCCAGCAATGTGGAGTCTGTCAACTTAACGTTTCCATGGTATCACACTGATTGTGAAATCTATACCTTTATACCTAAGCCTGGGGAGCGTGGAAGTTCACACAGAGACTTCATTTATTCAAAGTGCTAAAGCAGTGCAGCTTCATTACTACTTAGAGGGGAGCAACCATGCAAAGAATAACCTCTGGCTGGAAAGCTTTATCAGCTTCCTTTCAAACGAGTCATCATCTTCTCTCCAGGTAAGCAGAACATATATGTTTTTTCAAGAGTTTCAGGTTTGTTGAATGTTTTTTGCTTAATGTATCAACACTATTTTACTTTAGGTTTCATTTTCCACCTCAAAGTCAATGCAGTGGGAATTTGAGAGGTCTCCAGCTTCTGTCATCAATTTATTCTCCATCACTTATGCCGTTGTCGTCACATTTTCAATACTAACTTGTTGTAGGTTGGTAAGAAGTTAGAAGAATAAACATTTTATGATTGTAATTTTATTGTAAATAACAGTTTTTTTTCTCTGTTAAGGTCAGACAATGTGAGGACAAAGGTTTGGGTGGCCTTCTGTGGAGTTCTCTGCACAGGCCTAGCAATTCTGAGTGGGTTTGGCGTGATGCTGTTGCTCGGACAACCTTTTGTCATGACAGCTGCATCCTGTCCTTTCATGATTTTAGGTGAGTAAAAAATACAAACAAGACCAGTTTTTTCTCTAAATTCTGACAGGATGTGAATGACTCTTATTCCTCTTTGAACTTTGAACATAAAGGAATTGGGCTGGATGACATGTTCATCATGATTTCCTGCTGGCAGAGGAGCCGCGTTCTGGACACAGTTCCTGACCGAATGGGTGCGACCTACAGAGATGCATCTGTGTCTGTCACTATTACCACCATCACTGATGCTCTGTCTCTCTTCCTGGGCTGCAGCTCGCCGTTTGGCTCCGTCCGATCCTTCTGTCTCTATGCTGGGATTTGTGTCTGCTTCTGTTATTTGTACAGCATCACCTTCCTTGGCGCGTGCATGGCTCTGAATGGACGGAGGGAAGCAGAGAACAGACACTGGTTCACCTGTGCAACAGTACCAGAGGACTTTCCAAGCGGATCTTCAAAAGCCTTCAGGGCGTGCTGTGTTGGGGGTGGTTACAATCGTACAACTGAGAAGGAGGAAACTGAACCCATCGATTATTTTCTTCAGCAGTTCTTAAGTCAGTGTCTCTCCCACAAAGGGTATAAAGTTTTCGTGTTTGTGTGCTATTCAGGCTATTTGGTTTTAAGCATCTATGGCATTCACCTGCTTAAAGAAGGACTCGACATCAAGAACCTTGCTTTAGATGACTCCTACCTCATAAGATACTACAATCACCAAGAGCAGCACTTCTCTAAATACGGCTACAATGTGATGGTGGCAGTGAAGCAACCCATCTCTTACTGGGATCACGATGACCAGAGGGATCTAAACTCATGCATTTCAGCTTTTAAAAACCTGAACTTTGTAAACAGCACTCTCGCTTGGTTTACTTCCTTCAAACATTATGCAGGCACTTCTAATCTGAATATTAGCTCAAAGGAAACCTTCTTCTCCCACCTGCCTAACTTCTTGGAGCTTAACCCAATGTTTAAACTAGATCTTAATTTGACTTCAGGAAAAGCCATTCAGGCTTCTCGTTTTTTTCTTCAAACACTAACCAACTCCCCGTTGAATGAAATAATGACGGAACTCAGGAGAACTGCAGAGGACTGTCCCTTTAAGCTGCTGGTTTACCACCCTGCCTTTATCTACTTTGACCAATACATGTTTATCTCAGACAGCACCATTCAGACCGTCCTTATTGCCGTCTCTGCAATGCTGCTTGTCTCACTCATACTGATACCAAACCCCCTTTGTTCTATTTGTGTGGCCTTTGCAATTTGTTCAGTAGTTGTAGGCGTTGTTGGGTTCATGTCACTGTGGGGGGTTAGTTTGGACACCATTTCCATGATCAACCTGATTATGAGCATCGGATTCTCTGTGGATTTCTCGGCGCACATTTCATACGCCTTGGTTTCGAGTCCCAAGGGGGATGTGGACCAGAAAGCTGCAGATGCTTTGAGCCACCTGGGGTACCCTATAATGCAAGGAGCACTGTCCACCATTTTGGGTGTGGTGGTGTTATCGATGTCTGGGAGCTACATTTTTAGGACCTTCTTTAAGATTATGTTCCTTGTGATAAGTTTTGGTTTGCTCCATGGCCTTGTGTTCATTCCTGTGTTTCTCACACTGGTTGGTGCTTTTATTAAGTTCTAGCAGTGTTATACATTTATTGTCCTGGTCGAGCCTAGTAGTATGATAAAGGATGCTGCCTGTCCAACATACAGAGTAGCTTTCAGGCATTATCTTTAGTCTCATTATTGTTCTATTCAATATTGTAGTAAAATGTATGAAACATGTATAAGAAAAAGTATTTGCTCCTTTTAGGACATATAGCCATGTGTTTTCTGTTTTGTTAAGTTTAAATGTTTCAGATTGTAAAAGAAAGTTAGGCTTAAAACCAAAATCTTTCCAAAAAAAAAACAAAAAAAATTACATTAGGTTTGGATAGATTTTGAAAACTTACTCACCCCCCCTTGTAAAATCCAGAATAAACAGTTTGAAATTTTTATTTAAAAAACTGGGGTACTTTTTTTCAAGCCACATCTAAGCATAACTCCCGTCAGACATGGGAAATCATAAAATCCCTTTTATCAAACCAGTTAGACATCAGGTAGGTAAAATAATTTTGGTTCAATGTACAGAAATGGAATGAATTGTTATTTAGCCTATTGATCCACTGATTAAAAGGCAAATTTGAAAGAATTGCTTTAAAACTTTCCACAAAGATGATACAATTCTTCAATTTAAATATTTTATTTGGAGTTTGGTGTTTCTGCTACGCATTACCAGTCGTTATCATAACACAGTGGAAGAGATCTACAGAGAGGAGCCATTCAGAGTGCACACAGCATAAAAGCACTCCTATACATTTATATACAGGATTCCCAACACTGAATCGTACAGTATGTACATGCCAAGCAAAGTAGAGAGATTAATAAACTGAGAAAACCATCTTTAAAACTGAGACCAAGGTGAAGAATAAGCTAAACTCTTGTGATTAGCGTATAACCTTTAAATAAGGATCTGTTCTAAGTTTGGAGTATGTTGCATCAGACATGAACCACAGAACAGCTGAATTAATCAACGTCTTCTAAAGTCAAAAATGCTGCTTCCCAGCTGTTTTAGACAACCTGACACATTTATTATTGCTGAAGTGCCTCTTATCTTATCCAGTCTGAGCATATAATTGCTCACTCTTAAAAAAAAGAAACATCGCTTACAAAAGCAGAAGTGGACTGAATATTGCTCTGCAATTAGGAATAGAAAGACAAAGCAAAAAAAAGAAAAACATTTGGTTTGTCTTCACTCCACATATTTGTAATTACAGGAAATTCACTCAAAGGCTTCCAAAAAGCCAAACTAAATAAATAAGGATATATTTATTTACGTTAAAATTAGACAAAGTGCACAAACAGTAATGCACTGGAAAACAAATGGCTCATTATACATTCACATGTAGGCCGCCTTTATAAAGGAGCAACAGAAACCTGTGGAAACCGGTGAAGCAAGGAAACGAGAACATCTATGAAATCCCCTCAGAGATAAAACATGAATGTATTTGTATAATGGCTGGACTGGTTTACCATCATATCAAAAATGACTCCAAGTTCACAATGCTGTTCATTTCAAAATTCAATTCTTTGACATTCTCTTCCGGAAAAGAAAAAAAAAATACAGTTGTTCCATTTATTGTTTACATTCATGGATAATTTCTTCCCACTAATTGATAAAACAACCTGAGCAACGTGCTGATCAGACATGAACATATTGGTTGGCTCCTCTGGAAAAGATGTGGAAACAATAATTAGATCAGTCTGTTTTATAGTAGTAGCATGATCCAACTTTGAAATACTGTAAAAAAAAATAATCATTCGTTTCCTGCAATTGTACAGATTGAAGAAAAGATTACGCTTAAAAATGAGATATGATTTGCTGTATCAAACAACTACAAATGAAAGGAGACATTGATTCCTCTTTTATACTGGGAAAAGATCTGTAATTACATTTTTCTTTATTCTTTACACCTCAATGATAAACCAAAAGACATTTCAAACCAAAGTAGTTTGATGTTTTTGAAAAAAGGGAGGCTTTATAAAAAGAAGAATGTGTCCTACGATGTTTTCCACCTTGTTTAAATACCTGGATGTTGTTGGTCCAATTTAATATGGAAATAGTGCGTTTGATAAAAGAAAGCATTTTCCACCGAAAGGAGAAATTATCTTTTTTAAATCCATTTTTAAACGCAGCATTTTAGCAACAAGGTAACCCTTGAATTAATACTAAAAAAAAAAAGTGCCGTCAGTGATTAAATTTAACTTTAACTTTCAGTGTATACGCAGCAAGTACACACATTTCAGTTGATTTTCAACCATTATCCCATGGCAAAAACAAACAAAACAGATTTATTCTTAGGTGTAACACACATCATTCCCAGAAGGAGCGGAATATAAGCATGTCTGCATCTGTGACTCAACATCAACCTGCTGTCGTTGCTTTAAATACATCAGCACTTCTAGTTTGGGAGATTCTATGAAATCATGAGGACTTTAAGTGAAGAACTTTTTAAAAGACGACCCTCCTGCTAAATGCATCTGATCCCATTCTCTTTAAAATCTATCCGCCCCTCTCTTCCTGTTCGTGCTCCTCCCTGCGGGTTTTATCTGGTCTCCAGGGTTTTGCCCTCCAGAACCAGCTGAATCTCTTTGGCGTCCAGCGTCTCATACATGAGCAGAGCATCTGCTAGGTTCTTATGCTCCTTGGCGTGAGACTTTAACAGGGCTTTGGCACGCTCATAGGAATCCTGGAAACAGCAGGACAAAAGGTGTTACTTAAGCATCAGAGGAGCTGAAGAGGTTTGAATTTGTTAGATTTGATGGAGGCGGACCTTCAGAAGAACCCGGACTTCATGCTCCACAGCAGCTTGTGTCTCTGGACTCTGCGCCGTCAGGTCAGAGTAGGTCATCACACCTAACTGATAGACAAGGAGGAAAAATCAGAACCTAAATCGGTGCAATGCATTTTGTAATTAATAATTTGCTTTTCTTACCTTCTCACACATCCCATATCTGGTCACCATCATCTTAGCAATCCTGGTAGCGCTATCAAAGTCACTCGATGCTCCTTTAAAACCAGAATTAATCTCCTTTAGCATGAGCTTTCCTAACACACACACACTAACATGGCCATCAATCTCCCATCAATGGTTTGTACCCGTTGTGATGTTCTCATGGCCAAATATAATCTCCTCTGCCACACGGCCGCCCATACTGACATCCATCTGTGCCAGAAGCTGAGAACGGGTCTCACTCCACCTGTCGTTCTCTGGAAGCATGGAAACCTGTAGGATGAAGAGGAAGTCAAATGTTCGCTGCACAGCAATAATAGATAAAACTTAAAGAAGCACTTCAGCAACAGGTCCAGATTTTCCTTACGTGTCCCAGACTTGGGCCTCTGGGCATGATGGTCGCTTTGTTGATCGGCATGGCGTCCTTGGTGTAATACGCCACGATGGCGTGACCGGATTCATGATATGCCGTGATTTGCTTGTTCTTGTTGTCAATTTCTGCACTCCTTCTCTCGGGGCCTTGGAGAAAAGAGAGGAGAAAGGAGGGAGGTGAGGTAACAATGACGAAGCATATCATTATCTCCAGGAGCAGGGTCATCAGATCGCCACTAGCAACTCTTTACACACCCATGAGTATTTTGTCTTTGGCAAACTCCAGCTCCTTCATAGTGACCATGTCTTTGCCATCAACTGCTGCCTTCAGGGCGGCCTGGTTGACCAGATTTTCCAGGTCGGCGCCAGAAAATCCAACGGTTCCTCTGGCAATAAGATTGGCCTCAATGGCTGCAGGGAGAACGCAGAGCAGACATGTCGTCATGGAGATGATTTGGTTTGAATGATTTAACTTAATACATCATATCCAAGCATTAGAAAAAGCTGACGGCCAAAATGTCTTAAACTATTTACAAAATGTTTTGCATCATAAGAATCTGTTGTTAGGTAGGGCTTAGTAATCATTAATTAATTATTGAAATAAGAAGTCAACTGATTCAGTAATGGATTTCATTTTTTAAAGAGACTAAAACATGCCTTTAGCTGACAGAGAAAACCATTTAGAGCAGTAATTATACCTACATTTTAATTTAAAGAAAAGATATGTAAATATTTTTCATTTAAGGTAAAAAAAAAAAAACAAAAAAACGTTTTTGTATCAATATGCTCTACCCAGAAGTTTTAGTTTCACCGGGTTTAAATTCTGTAAAAAGTATTCTTTAAGGAACCTCTTGCTATCCGATTATTAATCAGTTAATCAAACAATAATCATCAAATTAATGGATTAGCAAAATAACTGTTAGTTGCAGCCCTATTGCTAGTTAGACCAACACAAAGTAGTGCAGAACCCAAAAGTGGAGAAAAAAATAATTCTTATTTTTAATGTATTCAGCCTCTTCAAACCTAAACAGCGTTTTGCATGTAGGTCAGTATTTGCTCTATCTACTAAATCATTGCAAACCAAAGGGTTATTTCTGCTTTTCAACCATGTTGCCCTTCATGTACCTTTAAGGGCAGATTAGACTTCTGCATCCGCACACATCAAAAGTCTGGGAAAGCACAGCAGTTTCACGCTAAAGTGCAAGGGGGAGCCTTTTTCGAGAACCCGCGAGAACTTCGGCGGATGGTCACGAGAACTTCGTTTTGGCAGAGACCTTAGCATGTTTGTATAATTTGTAGGCATCGTACAGGTGGTTGTACTTCCATTGTAGTTGTACTTCCATTGTAGTTGTCCCTCAGTTTTTAAAAATGGCACCCCGGCACTGAATCGAGAAGGACGACTACTCAGACAGCAGGAAAGGCATACCAAGAACCAATCACAGCTTCTTATTGTCTGCGCAGTTCAGCTTGATGTCCGCGTGGATTTGTGACCGTCCGACGTGTAGCCAGGATTTTTTTGAGGCACAGAGACAGATTTGACGGTTGCAGAGGCTATTCATCAGAAGCATATATTGGCCTTTAACCTAAAGAGTTCTGGAGAGTGAAATGAATGGCTTTCCTACACAGGGGAGACAGTGGCGTATGAAACAGGTTTGCCTGCCAAGGTTGGAACCTCATCTCACCTGCATTGCATACTGATGGTGTTCAGAGGGCCTGGAAGAGCGTGGTGTACAGCAGTCCCTAATGGGTGAATGACTGAATGCAGTGTGAGGAGGTTTGGGGCTCTTGGACTTAATAAAGCTCTATACAAGTACGCCAAGATTTATTTCACCATTTATGAACAGAAGCTAACGTCTGAACTGTGGATGTATGCAGCTCCTCTAGAGATGTCCTTTGAACCAACAGCTGCATCTCTACTTTTTACATAAAATCCAAATAAAATCATGACTTTGTTTTAATAAAAATTAAATAAAGTTCAAGAAGTATGTATAGTTTTACGAAGATGGCATCCTGTACTGTAGGTAGGAATTAACCGGAGAGGAACAGCACAAGACCGATGCTAACGGCTCACCTGGATCTACTTTAATCTTCTTCAGGTACCAGTTGAGAATCTCCGTCCGCCCTTTAACATCTGGTTTGGGTACAGTCACCTGCATGTCAAAACGTCCCGGGCGGATCAGCGCACTGCAAAGACAAACCCAGAAGCAGCGTAAAGCACATGGCTGCAGCGCTTTGATCGGATTTCTGAGTAGACCGTAAGAAACCAAAACCTACTTATCCAGAGCCTCTGGGAAGTTAGTGGCTCCGATGATGATCACCCCTTCATTCGGTTTAAACCTAGAAAACAGCAGGTCAGTGTCTGTACATGCCTGGTCAACATCACACTGTCCAGTCACAGTTTATTATCTGAGCATTCTGGTATGAACACACGCTTTTATGTTCTGCAAAGATTAAATCGCTCTAGAATGTGATCTAATTTCCTAATCAGAATAGAAATGAAGAGAACAGCTGCACAAACATGAAAACATGTCCCAGATTGTTTCTGAAAGTTTACCCATCCATCTCGGCAAGCAGCTGGTTGATAGTCTGTCTGGAGTAAGGGTGCATAGGGGACTCGATCCTTTTACCCCCCACACTGTCTAGTTCATCAATGAAGATCACACAGGGAGCATTGGCTTTGGCCTCTCCTGAGGAAACAGCAAAGAACAGCAGTTACACCCCAATGCATGCATCTGCATTATTACTACTACAGCTGTAAAATGTTAACAGAGCTCCTGTTAGAAGTTTATCAACCATTCATTCGGGAATTTTAAAGATGCTTTGAAATCATGTTACAATGTCAATACAACAAGACTTTGCTGTCATGATCTGGCCTGTTTGCTCCCCCTTAATTGGTAATTTCTTTCTCCTGCCATTTTCCCTCCCTGTCTCAATTACAATTTATTCCCCTCACCTGTGTCCTCTGGGTTATATTCAGTTCAGCCCGAGAATTCAGTGCCAGATCAGTATTTGTTCTCAGTTAGTTGTTCTGTTCAGTCTGTTAATTTCAAGGTTCATGTCCTGGATTTTGGCGGCCAGTGGAAAGAGGGTTTTTGTGTTTGTCTCGTCTCCTGGTCGTCCACTATTCCTCCCCCGCAGAGAACTCTGGGTTTTTGGCTCTTTATGTGGGGAGGTTCCGTTTTTATTCCAGTAGGCCTGGCTCCAGGGAGGAGACCAGTTTAAAGTTCCTGCATCAAGTTCTGGTTCCACGTCCTGTCTCGGCTACCCTCTGCCACTGAGCCTGCCCATCTGCACCTGATCCTGTCTGCTCCTGTGCGTGACCACCTGGTCAGCCTGCTAACCCAGAGTGTCTGAGATTGGGCGGTGCCCCGCCCCCCTCCTGCAGTATCCGCGAGCCACAGCTCTACTTTAGTTTTCTTTATTTGATAAACTTGTTGAACTTTCCTACTGACTGTCTCTCCTTGAATACTGGGTCCATCTGTCAGCGTTTCATGACATTTGCTGCACAGTTGTTTTTAAATATAGTATATTGTGTGTAATACAAACATAACTAAAGAAAAAACAAAACCAAACTGACTAAAATGTGTTTGTACCACCAGGAATGCTGAGTTTAACATTTATTTATTCGTTTTTACTTTATTGAGGTTCTGGCAAGATGCTAGGCCATTCTTCCATTTCTGGGACATTGGATTTACCCTGGAACTGTGAAGTAATAGTGACCTAATCTCTGAGGTGATTGTGTTCCAGTTTCCTGTCTGGGGAGGATCATATTCTCCAATGTTGAACACTTCTAAAATGTTTTTTGAGTGTATAAAACAGCAGTGACTCATTTCATCTTGTGAAAAGTAGTATTTTTATGACTGACTAACTGTAACTTAAACGATAAAAGAGCTGTTCAAAAACAGCCAAAAACGGCCATCGTGAACGCAGAAGTCTGGTACGATCCTGTTTCCTTTCCCACTTATGATTCTGACTTTGGTTCCAGCGGAAACCCTCTAATTAGAGGTCGAGTGAGTCAATATTCTGACTTCAGAAAACAAATACAGGGCTTTTTCAGGAGATTAATGTTTGCAGGTTTATCCATGTGTGTTTGGACCTTATTTTACTTTTAACCAAACTGTTGTTTTGTGTTCAAAATTCATGTACGTGTTAAATCAGACCCTCAGCATTGATGCTGCCATTACCACGATTATAGTGTTCTTACATCTGAAGCCTCTCCTCAAGTCCCCCAAACTTTATTCTGGTCAGTGAAGACAAATAGTTATTTTACTGTTATTATGTATGTAGCTTGTTAATGCAGGCAGTTGCATTCTAGTCCAGAGTCGGCAGTGACCCTGATTTTCAATCATCCTCCAAGAACTTTTCTTTCATTAGATGAACTTAAATTTA
>JAGKQL010003539.1:0-20266 GCA_018398635.1 Cyprinodon brontotheroides | reverse complement strand
GATGGATGGACTATTAGTTTTTAAATGGTAAGTATGCTGTTTTCCTATTAACCTCCAAAAAAAATATATTTTTTTCTAATTATAAAATATGTACATTCCATCAACCAGGATCATGATAACAACAACCTAGTACCTTTTCAAAAATATCAATAAATGTATTTGGTTTAAAGTCCAAGAGCTCTGCTGTCTTTTCAGACTCACCTTTTATAAAAGGACCACTTTCTATAAGTGCATTCATTCAGTGCCTATAATATATTATGAGTGTTTATTGAATGTTTTAAATGTGGATAAGTAGGCCTGAAGGGGAGAGTGATTTTTCTCCTTCTTTGGCTAAAAATCTCACTGTGGTTTTGAAAATCTCAACATTCACAAAGCAAAAACACATAGCAAAGGTAACTCAATTCATTAGGTTGTTTTTATTCTTCCCTTCATGCTATTCCAAGCCCATTAGTGAGGGGAAGAACTAAGATGAAGCAGATGTTGCAGATTGGGCTGAATCCAGTGTGCCAGAAGAAATGGATTCCACTGTTATCATAAAAATAACTCCTGGAGGTGGATGATGTTTCTTAGGCTGAAAAAATTAAAATTCTTGAACAGGATTTGCCACATTTAATGTACTAATTCTGAGTACTCTAAAGTTAACCTTCACTGAACACAAACAGTAAAAAAAAAAAATCTTTATTATTATAGAAAAAACATTTTTTCGACTGGAAATAATTAAACAAGCAGGTAGCGCACATTCTATAATTTAGCTTGGTTTATGACAACATTATAGAAATAGAAAGCTAAGTAAACAAAAAGGGTTCACATCAACATGAAAAAACTTCAGGAACTATCAGTAATCCATCATAACTGCTACCGTACCTGATAAACCCAGTCTTGGGTCGATGTGTAAGGTGCATGCGGTATGCTGTGTAGTCCTTCCAGCCAATTTTATTGGGGTCATGCCACAATGTTCTGACCTAAAACAGATATGCAGGTTGATTGCAAGGATGATCTAAAACATTTATACAGTATTTTGTATAAAAAGTACGTAGAGCATTAAGAGGACAATTTGTGTATATAGGAGTACGTAGAACATAAACCCTTCATTTTCCCATTAACAGCCTTTATGACTGTTTACTGGAAAAAGGATTAGCCAGAGGTGTTAAAAGTATTAATGTTTATTACTCGAATAGAATAAAAAACCCTACAGTTTAAAAAAACTTTTGTGGAAGTTAGAGTTTGGAATTAAACTTTGTACTCAAGTAAAAGTGTAAAAGCACCATTTTTATAACTACTTAAATTATCAAATTAAAAGTAATGCAGGAAATAATTTAAGGACCACAGTTTTAAATCTTATACTGGTTATTGCACTACCCTATCAAAGGACATTTTTCTACAATTCTGGATGATAACTTGCTTATACTTAATGTTCTTACTTTTATAACTAATGGTAACATGGTACAATTTAACTTTGCATCATCTTGGAAAACTATTTATTTTAGTATGTGGCGAACCACAAGTTGTTGCAGTAGCAAGTTCAACCGCAAAGAACTTAATTATCTGGATGTAAAAAATAATTGTGATGTTTTGTTTTTTTAATGTTAACAGGCCATAAGGAAAATGAGCTTAAATTAAATAAAACGAACAAGTCTATTTTTAAAATGTAAGGGGTAGAAAATAGAGATAATAAAAAAAAAATCAAGCAATAAAGGCAAAAAGTTGTCTAAAAAATAATTACTCCAGTAAAGCATAGATGGAAAAACTTTCTACTTAAGGTAATAAAGTAATTGTACTTCGTTATATAACACCTCTGGCAATACCAGTAGTTATTGCTTATTACTAATAAAGAAAACGTTTTCTTTTATAAATTTAACACATTCCACTAAATATTACCATAAATAAGGTGTTAACAGGAACAGTTTTACTATTATCCTTAATACAATATATGCAGTTCATGCTTCATTCATCTAGCCATTGAGTAGAAGTTGAGGTAAACAGGCCTTGAAGAGAAAACCAGACCTCCCTCTTCTCAGTGACATTTCCCAGCTTATTCTACCTCAGGTATTTTTATCCCAAAAATAGTTTGCTTTGTTCTGGCTTCTCCTTTCTGCAGGATGTTTATGGAAAACATCTGGCTTCCCTTTTTGGAATAGTCCTGAATGGTGTTCCTTAAACTATTTAACGTAATTTTTTTCAATACTTCCAATACCTGTAATGCTTTTTTATAGTTATGCTGATTATAGCCACTGGTCTTTTAATTTTTAAAAGTGAACCCAGCCACCCTGAGCTCATTTAAGCTACTTTTATCCAGCATCTTGATCTCTCAGTCATGCCCATTTCATGATCACTTGGATGACGGACAACTAAATTGATCACTTTGCCTCTATGTTCAGCCCCTTTTTTGCAATAGCAGAATGACACAACCACAAAAAGACATTATGAGTTCTCCACCCTACTGATGAACAACACCAAAGAACCAAGATGTGATCCACTTTGGTTGATACAGGAATTGGGCCCTAAGCTGGATGTGGCTTTCCAATTTCTTCTGGTTGAGATTTGATTCTCATCCTGGCTGTTTAACAATATGCTGCAAATTATTCCAATGTACCATAAATCTTATGATTTTTAAGATACCAGCAGAGCTACAGTATATACAAGCAAAGCTATATTGTAGGTTCTTAAACCAGATATACAGTAGCAGCCATTTAAAATGGCCCTTCCCAGTCAAAAGCCAGCTGAATGGCAGGAAAATCCCCTCCAACTTCCAACCACTGGCCTTCTAATGGGCCTGCATATTTTTTTACTCTGACTTCACCCTTTCATTGAATTACTGGGTCTGACCAGGAGATAAGCTTTCTCTTTAGATCTTGTCCACAAATCATTACTGAAAGAATATTTTAGATTTTTAAAAAGGAATTGTAAGGAACTAGCCAAGGACCAGCCAAGGATCAGTCAAGGGCACACCAAAGAAAGAGGAGAAATTTTGAATGGCTACTACTGTATTCCAGTCAGACTTGGATGTTCTACTTTTTAGTGTTTACAAGACAGGATGGCTTAACTCTCTTAAAATGTGCAAATTTTCACATAGAATAGGCTTTTTGCCATTGTTATGGTTGTAATAGTGACTGTAGTGGTCCTTTATGAGTGACGCAGTATACCCGTGTTCACAAGCAGGAAGCTACGTAGAACACTATCACTGATCACGTCACTGCATTATTACTGCACTAGAAAAACAAGAGGTTCTTTTAGAGTTTGCCTATGATCTGACTCTTTGATTTTGCTTTGTTTTGACACGTTTACCCTTCAATAAAAATCATCTCTATGATTTTAAGCTTATTTCTCATGTTTTGTCATGATCATAGAACACAAAGCTAGCTGTTCACTTTAACTTCGACTGTATGGGAATAAAGAATGTTCATGTAGATTTTCCAATTTCTTTTCCAATTAGTAAACAGCAATACCATCAGTCATTAGTAATAGGAGTGATTTAGCAACTTCGACCAAAGTCATAAGTAAGGGTACTCTAGTTGTAAGATACACTAAAAGTACATCAAAAAAGAGCATTAATAAAGAAATACAAGCTCAATTTGTGCTCTCTAATTCTGCAATATGAGATCTTTATGATTTAATTTGTATTTTCTTTATATATTTCATTAATTTATTTAATTTATTAAAGATTATGATTTTAATTTATTGTGAGACTAAAATTTGTTTTTATTCTTATATTTTTATTTTAGTTCTGAACAGTTTGAAATTTTATTTTTAAAGTTTCAAAGTTTGTAATTCCAAAACTTAGAGTGAAAAATTGCATATTTTCTTTTTTTTTTACCTGGTGTCTTGTGTTTCCAGTGTGCCACAGAGCATTGCGTAGGTACTCCCCCGGCCCTGTGCTAGAATGGACGAGTTTTATTGACAGTCCAGCTGTGGCAAAAGCTTTTGAGGGCCTCTGCTCCCAGTAACCTTGAGACACCTGCATGCAAAGAAAGAATTACGATAAAAAGGAAAGTGAATGTTCATTTACGATCTGTATGTGAGAGAGGATGGATCACTACAAACAAATTTAAAAAAGAGCTAAGCTTTTGTTGTTATTAACTCTTCCTTTTTTGCCAATGAAACATGTAATATAAAACATTATAGAAGAATGATTCTGAATTAAGAGGCTGGCTCACCTGTTTCCACATGACAACGTAGAACCGCCGACTGGACTGATAAGCAAACACAATCCCTGCATAGTCGTCATCACGGTTGGTGTTAACGTAAAATGTCACACTGAAGTCTACTGCACTAAACTTGTCATAGCCTGTTGAAGAGTAGACATATTCGATTTCCTGCTAAACCACAGAAATATTATTACTTATATTTATATCTTACCTAATGCAATCCCAGGGTCAGAGTTGGCTTTCTGCAGCAGCTCTGTTCCCTGACTGCGGATTATCCATAATGGGTCAGACTGTGTTGTTCCTTTAGGGTCCAACAAAACAACCTGAAACTTCCTGAAGTCTGTCACCCCAATATCATGGTTCAGAGGACAAGCATCCAGTGCATCTGGAATGCTGTCATTGTCAAAGTCATCGAAGCATGCGTCCCCACTGCCATCACCTATGAGTAAATGGACAGGGAAAAAGAAAGAACAGATACATGGCTTTGTGCATTTGAAGAATAAAATAGCAGTTTTCTTTAATGGGCAATGTGTCCTACTACCCAGGGGAGTCTCTTTTGGGGGGAGTATGATCAATTCAAAAAAGTTATTAGTAAAGCTACTGTATTTCCACATGAATCCAAGCCAATGAGCCTTTTTTATTTTTATTTTTTACAGTGATTTGGACTGCATATGGATTTACGAAAACTTAGTTTGGGATTTATAAAGACTTTGTTATATTAGTTACATGACAAACTGAGTATTTTTGGTTATTTCTTTTTGGCATTAGCAGAGACCTGACAGATATTCCTAGAGATTTAGAAAGACATAGAAATAAAAACATTCAAACAATACTTTTAACCTATTTTAATACCTGTTTTACACTAGAATCTGTGAATTGATGAGCAACTGACCTGCAGTCTCACCTTGATTTTTCTTGAGCAGTTTAACAGTAAATTAATACAAACAGACGAAAGTTACAGTGTTTTTTTAAAGCAGAGAAGTTAAGTGCTGTTGGCTCAATCACTGTTTTATTGGAAAGCAAGCTAATATTCTCACTAAAACACAGCAAGCAGTAGAAGAATTTTCTTATGTCATGATGAATTAGATGCATCTTAAAAACTGGTATTACTGACCATCTGAGTCAAGCTGGTCCCTGTTTGGAACCAGTCTACAATTGTCCCGGTCATCTGGGATTCCATCGTTGTCATCATCGGGGTCACAGACGTCTCCCTTTCCGTCCTTATCATGGTCTGCCTGGTTGCTATTGGCAATGTAGGGACAGTTGTCCAGAGTGTTTTGATGTCCATCCTCATCGATGTCATTGTTGTTGTCGCACATGTCCCCCACCAGGTCACTGTCAGAGTCGAGCTACGAGAACACCCAGAGTATATACACAATGGGTTTATATTGTTAAAACTCTTAGATCTTTGTATTATGCTGAGATGTGTGTGTTTCTGTTTGCAATTGTAGGAACCTGCAGGGGGTTGTGAAGAAGAGGACAGTTGTCGCACTGATCTCCGACACCATCCAGGTCTGTGTCCCTCTGGTCAGAGTTGTACACATAAGGGCAGTTGTCATGCTCATTCAGTTTCTCTATACAAAGATAGTTAAAAAATAAAAATTTGTCAGATTTATATTATTTACTGTCCTTTTTTCTCTTCCATTCAGTATGTCATAGAGTCAGATGCTAAAACACTATCATCACTTATTTTTTTATATATTTTTTTACCATTGAGTTTATATTCACATTTTTGGTGCAGTAAAAAGAAAAAAAAAAAAAGTTCTACAATCTGAAAAAATTATATAATTCATCCGGGGGTATGGCTTTTCCAATAGTCAACCACTCAGACAGTTTTCCAGCTTTAACAACTGCTTCTTCTCAAGATGTAGATCATTAAGCCAGAAAGTTAATGTTTGGGTGAAAAAAAGTTATATGTTTAAAGACTTCTTAATAGCTTTTACCATCTCCATCTATGTCAATGCTGCAGGCATCTCCTTCTCCGTTGCCATCGGTGTCCGTCTGCTTAGGGTTGCTGTCAAAAGGACAGTTATCACAGGAATCCCCGACCCCATCCACATCAGAGTCAAACTGTCGAGGGTTGAACATCACTGGGCAGTTGTCCTATCCAGCAAAAAAGCATTGAAATGCATATGTATATACTTCAAAAATGTTTAATAGACATTTCAAATTTTGATTACAATAACATTAAAATCATTTGTAAAAAATAATACAACATAAAAACACTGCAGACTAAAGGTAGACAGGAAATGAAAAAAAGCCATGAAATGCAAGACAACTAAGAAAATACAAGAAAAAAAAACAACTCATGACAAAACTAACTGAGATATATTAGTTATCTTTTGTTGTGCAGTCTTTCCAGATGCTAATAGCATATTTTTATATGCTGTAGTAATTGAAATTTCTTGCTCTACATTCATGTGTAATGCAATGTAATTTCTTAGTGGACAAATAGATATTTAATATATTGATAAAAATGCCAAAATTTTTAAGTAATATCAATAAAAAAAATAACAACTAAAAATACATTTAAATCTTCTCTAAAACATATGACTCACTTGGGAAAATAAATTAATCAGAACACCTCCCATTTATGCCTGTATTACATGAAAATAATACATCATGTGCACTTGATTGTGACGTCATACTACAGAACATTGTAGAAGCTTTGCCTGTCTAAACCATTAAATCAATTTCAAAAAATTTATTTTGAAAGAATTTGACATTATCCACTCAAATTGAGGAAATTTGGAGCAATTGCCAATTTGTTCATGTTGGGAAAGTTCATCCTGAAAGCAGTGTCTACATTCTAGAAGACTTCAAAATGTATTAAATATGATTTCAGGGGCTACAGTACAACATGCTCTCTGTACTGTTGAAAATATATGCTAGTACACTAATAAAATTCGCAACTAGTAAAGACAGTGACAAGTAAAGGCAGTGCTAAACTTTTGGAATCTGTTCATATACTTGAATTAAATTAAACTATATTTAGTATTTTCACCACTGTTCTTCACCTTTTTGTCTGAGCACAGAGTAGGGGGCTTGCTTGAACTCACCATGAATCATTGGATACTGTTAGCGATGGAAGATACACCAGACCTGTCATTTAAACTGGGGGAAAAAAAGGCTGCATTTGACGGCCGCATAAGGAGCAGTCTTCTAATTATTTTTCATTTGAACAGGCCATGGTGCATCACTATGACGTAATCGGCTGACAAATCTGGCTTTGAAGGATGCAGGCGGCTGGATTCGAACACACAGTTTGATGTGTAAGGTTTCTTCCCAGAGAAAGCTAATTGGCAGACTAATTTACCAGATATAACCTAGAAAATAATAGAACTTTTGAAATACCTTTCTGCAAACAGGTTAGTTTAATTTAGTTAATTTACACTGTATTTACAATATATATCTAGCCTCTTTGGCATAAACCAAAGAGAGCACTTTAGGATACACTATTCCAGTTTTGAAGCATGGAAATTGAGGTTCTATGGTTTGGAGAGACTTTGCTCCAAAATGATAATTCCAGCTTACCATTATGGAGCCAACCATAAATTCTAACCTGCATTAGAGGGTGCTAAATGTGTGATTATATGTTACAAACATGTTACAAACAGTACTGGTAAATTAGGTTCTTTTTGCTCTGGATATATATATATTTTTTGATAAACCTGCATATGGGCGAACTCTCCTCTAAATATATGCACATTGCCTTATTTAGATTAAAGTAAACTGTACCAGCACAGGGTGGTGGATTTTTGTTTGAAATTAAATTTTAGGCACACAATTTCCTTTGCTTGTACTTTAAGATAAAACTATTAGTTGGAACTTTTTGCTTTAGGAATATGCCTGACAGCCTCACCCTATCATCCATGATGTTGTCATTGTCATCATCAGGATCACAAGCGTCCCCCTGTCCATCCTTGTCAAAGTCTTCCTGTCCAGAGTTTGGCAGCATGGGGCAGTTATCCTGCAGTCAATCAGATCAGATGTAGCCATAACAAAGGTATTTTAGATGAGTATTCATGTAAGGTTTTGTTTAGTTCTCTCACCGGTTCGCAGTGATAGGTGGCATTGTGCTTGCAGGGTAGTCTCTCATTTGGCCAACCATCCAGATCAGAGTCCTCTCCACACACTGAGCCATCTCCGGCAAAGCCAACAGCACATGAGCACTTAAACAAGTCTTCTGATGCCAAACCCAGGTAAATGCAGTCAGCAAACGGGTGGCAAGTGTGTGTGTTGTCTTTACAGGGATTATATGGTTCACACACCTACAATCAGAAAATCTCTTTAATAATTTATTAGTGTCTGTAGTGATTAGTTTCTTTAAGAGACTTATTTATGTTAAAAGAAGGGAAAAAAACAAAACTGTTACCTGTTTGGTTTTCATGGCTTCCTGCAGCCCTATGCCATACAGCTGGTTTCCTTTATATCGAGGAGGACAGGGAAGGCAGTAGAAACCAGGATCTGTGTTCACACACTTTATAAAACACAACCCATCCACTTCACACTGAGGAGACAGTGGTAAAGAGGTTTAAGTACAGATGTTAAACTTTATTCACATTGTTTGATAGTGTAACAGGAAGTGGTACATTGCTAAACATGGAAGGTAAATAACGCATGCCTCTTTAAAAAAAAATTAGATTAATTGCAATAAATGACCTTCAAAAGTTTCCTAGGAAGTAAACAAGAAGTATCACATTGAATACGACTGGGGGGTCCACCTAACCTGACTGGAAACAATCTGAGTGCAAGAAGCAGAGGCTCTGGGTAGCTACAGAGGAGCTCTAAGAGGTCCAAAGGTTAAACAGTTGAATTCATTGACAGGACAACTATCAGACATGTAATTCAAAAACTCTGTGAAAAAGTGGCTGAAAGAAATGTTGAAAAAAAGGAGATTGACCCTTTCTTTGTATCTTAAGTGTCTCTGGAATAAACCTCTGTAAGCCTGTAGACCAGTGGTAGGTAACCTTGGTCCTTAAGTGCCACTGTCCTGCAGCTTTTGCTTGCGTCTCTTCAACACGCCTGAAACAAATAAATGTTCAATGGCCAGGCCTCTGCTAATCTTACCGACATGCCAATGAGATAATTTGGCTTTTTGTCTCAGGTTTGTTGGAGTAGGGACGCATGCAAAATCGACAAGAAAGTGACACTCAAAGACCCGATGTTGCGTACTGCTACTTCTCCAAAGAGACCACATCAGGTCAAGACTGACTCACTATTACTTTCTGAGTATGTTTCCCTTCTCAGTTTCACTTAAAAATGTAAATAGAATCAATTAAATCCCATTTTAAGTAATCTAGTCTTTCTTCTTCCCCCTTTACCTCATTCTCATCCTCACAGTGTGTGCCATTCCCCTTCAGACCAACAGGACAATGTCCACATTCCCAAGATCCATCGATCTTTGAAGTACATTTTACCCCAGGAAAACATGGATTTGAAAGAACACACAGGTCTGAAATAGATGTAAACGTGAATACAATTATGAAACGTTTAGGTAAAACACAAAAAATACAGTTGAGCCTAATATGCTGTTCTTTTTTATCATTATTTTGTCATTTGCTAAGCCTCCTTAATGGAATAATGCAGAATAAACAATCAAGGATTTAAATTAATCCATTATTGTTTAAAATATGTTTCCCCAAATAAAAAAAGGATTTTTTTCCCCACAGATTTTAAAGCTTAGCCTTCTTAGTGAATAATATTTGCATTCAGAGCTTAGATTAATATATACCAGAGCTTTAATTTACCAACAGGACATGGCTGTTTGTTACAGGCTTTGTAGTCTGTGGCTTCCCCAGCACAAGGTTTCCCACCATTCTGAGGAGCTGGGTTCAGACACTCCCGCTGGCGGCTCATAAGGCCTCCACCACAGGAAGTTGAGCATTGTGACCACTCATTCCAGGCTGTCCAGCCTCCTGTGACTACAAACAAACAAACAGGAAATACATAATTAGTTGAAGTCAAACTCTGAGCTAAAATCATGTATCATTACTCACCAGGGCAGAGTGTGTTGTTGCATGGTTTTGTCTCTCTGGTGTTTCCTGTGCATCCCTTGCCTCCCTTCGATGGTGGAGGATTGTTGCACAGACGGATCCGTGTGATGTTACCTTCCCCGCATGTGGTTGTGCATGCAGACCAAGGAGACCAAAGGCCCCAGTTCCCATCTGCTCGTGCTAGAGATAAAACAAACTAAAATTAACTTTCTTGGACTTCAACTTCAACGTCAACTTCAGAAAATTTGCCAATTGGACTAAGCTTCAGAAAAAAGCCTTTGCTTTAATAAAAATTCCATGAAGTGTTTTCTGCACCATTTGATTCAAAGATAAAGAAAAAATGTGTCTGAGATTTAAACACATTTGGAGGACTGTTAAGGAAAACAAGCACAAAGGCCAAGTCATCTTAATGTTTTTATTGGGAATGTGCAACATCCAAGAAAGTCTTTGCTTCTACTTTTCTCTTTATGTGGAAGATCCTTCAAAAAAGATAGCAACAGATCCTTTAACACTGCGAGAGTAAATAGCAAAATCCTTAAACTTCATCCAAAATGTCAATATTTTGCTGGTACCAGTATGTAAAGTGGCTCCAGGGTTCTGAATTGTAGTACTGTATATTGATGATGCAGAGATGCCTGCTTTGATTGGACAACCAAATATTGTCTTCAAAGTAGATCATGTCCTCAGAATGTATTCAAATCATATGCAACTCAACAGACTCCTCTTACTGAGAGAGTAAGTGAATGCAAATAGATCTCCTCCCTCTGTCTTTAAGGCTTAGCCCATCCACCTTACAGAGGACACTCATTACCCACCATCTCATGCTATCAGTCATGATCATAATGGGTTGGTCGGACGTAAATCAGTTCTTTACTTTTTGCTCAACTCTGCTTTTGCAACAGACCTGGATAATGACCACATGACTGGCTTCCTGTCAGGCATTCAGTCAATCCATCTTTGGGAACAACCTACAGTCATTCATAAATACAATGATCCTCCACATCTAGCTTCCAACCTGAAGTTATCAGTTCAGTTTTTAGGGTTGGCAGCCATTGAGTCTTACGTAGACAAGCATCTTCTCATCTTGATCTTCCTCTCCCTCTGCTGCAAACTGCTCAAGTTTGCACTGAAGGTCATGAGACTTAATACAAGAGACAGGCCTGGCAGAGTCCACTAGACAAAAGCTCTATTTGTGAGGTTGATATGGACAATTTATCCCTGATTTGGGAACTTTTCTCAGTAATGTTTATACATTTACCTTCATCCATATTATTATGTTGGGTAGATTATTTAAAAGTTTCTGCACTGGATTGTAGCTTAACAACTAATAGGTAGATATAGCAGCATATTTTTTGAAGCAATCCTCCCTTAAAGGAATAGTACACCCAAAACATGATTAGAATGTTTTTAGAGCATAAACAGTAGTGTATAGGATTTCCTGAAAGCGCACGCCTGCGCGTTCACGACGCTACGGAAGCCGGCAGACCAAACCAGATGAAAGTGCGCATTCAGCGTCTGCTCTGCCGATAATGCAAGCGTAGAAGAAGAAATGTGTTGTTTACCTGTGCAAAGAAAGAAACAACGAAAGAAAAATGTCTGAGGACTTCAGTGTTGAGGAAGAGCATGAGTTCTTTGCCGAGCTGAATGCGCACTTTCATCTGTTTGGTCTGCCGCGGTTTCCGTAGCGTCGTGAGCTCGCAGGCGCGCCTTCAGGAAATCCTATACACTACAGTTTATGCTCTAAAAACATTCTAAATGACTTCGTTTCGAGTAAATTCTAGATGCTACCCACTCAGGACACTTGGAATATATTGGACGAGCAGTATGGAGGAATATTGACACGTTTTTTGTGGACTTTTATGGACCTTTCTGTCTCTGGCACAATAGACCTCCATTATTTGAATGTCAGCAGACAGCAAGAAGCCTCCCAGATCTCCAGATGCATTTGAGATATCAAAAAAGTACTCCAGAGTGTTTTTCAGCATGGGGGTGAGTAGAAAATGAAGGCTAATCATGTTTTGGGTGTACTATTCCTTTAAAGCGAGATTTAGCCCTGGCTTGTTGAGACTTATATGTTCAAAATTTTTTTTCATAAGAAGGTTTTTGAGTGGGGCTTAAATCTTTTAGATTTAATCATTCATTGTGTGCCTGGCTTGTCTCTCTATCTAGACCTGCCACCAATAATCATTTCAGTTGTTATCCTCCAGCGGGAGGCCGAAGCAGAGTGTAACGCCAACCAAAATTTCATATGTGACTCAGTAAATCATGAGAAATATGTATTTGGACCAATATTCTATCTCTACCATAAAAAATACTAACATTTATGACAGTTGTTGCTTTTTCGTCCACAGCAACAGGAAGATCAGAAGAAATTCGAGCTCACTTCCATCTGGAGATCAGTGTAGCTGCTAAACGAGCTCAACTGGTGAAGATACTGGTTTGCTACTACAAGCTGGCTGAATCAAGCTCTTCCACATCCTTTACGCGACTAGCTGCTGAGAACAGTCTTTGACTGGATGAAGCTTCCCAGGGGAGATAAAATGGCCGACAGCTGTGAAGGTGAGGTCCTTATTATAGAGGGCAGTAAATGGGTAATACAAATTTCAAATAAGGTTAACTGTAAAAAGCAGTAAGGACTTAAACTCCTTGTAAGCCAAGTGTCTGGCTATCACAAGTACTACTGCAAAAGGGGTGGAAGATGGGTCCAGCCACAGTCCCTACTTCAGAACTTCTCTGCATGGAAGGAAGTTTTGGATAAATGCAGATCAACCATTTCCTCCATTGCATAGAGATAAACTTCAATAATATATTATGACCTATATGAGTCCTTTATTACCTGCATGAGCCCGAAGGTTAAATCCACAGAGACTACTTTGCAAAAATGTCCATACACCTCAAATGTTCTCCATTTTCGTTTTTGTCTTTTTATCATTATTGAGTTTTATGGGTATAAACAGCTTTCATGAAGTATAGAATGTTTCTGCAGGAAAGACAAAAATGGTTAGTAATGGTAATACAGTTAAAATACATATATGTGTAGGAAAAGCTGTACAAGTTTATTCACACCTGTTTTTTACTAATAACTTAGATGTAAATTAAACAAATTAAATGGCCAGCAGTCAGCTAATCAGTTAACCAGGACCTAATTATTTATGTGTGTTAAAAACAACGACCTCGTAAAGGCCACAAAGAATACTATAGACCCCTAAAGACAGCCAGCATCATGTACAATCAAGTAAAGCATCAGAAAGGAAGTAAAAATAAAGTTGTTTTAGTTTGAAAACCTAAAACATTCATATAAAAAAATGTGGACTAAGTAGTATAATTGCAAACCTACCAAAAAACATCCAACTAGAACTGAGGCTAGGCAAAAGCAGCGCACATTGATCAGTGCCAGAAGGCACCTGTTAACTCTGGAGAAGCTGAAAGGATCCATAACATCATTACTATCAGTTGCTTGCTTGGTAATTTTGGCACTTAATCTCAAAATATAACTAATCTTTTAAGGAAAAGCCAATGGAAATCCCATTTAAGGTTTACTACAAGTCATGAAATAACAAGGTAAAGATGCGTAGGAAGTGTCTTTGGTCACTTCGGATAACCCGTGTGGAGAAATCTAATGCTGCAGAACCAGAAAACCAGGAGATCTGGGGAGGGCAGCAAAGAAATTGACCCTGAAGTGTTTCACTGAACGTAATCAGACAAACCAGAGCTATAATGAAATAGTTTAGAAATAAATGGTGGCTTTTAGAAATCGCGTGTTTGCTCTGTGGGATTTTTTTGAATTGTACATATTTGTTTTATATGTGCTGCAAGATTAAACATTTTTATTAAACTACTTCCTGTCTTGGACACTGTAGTGGCAAAGATATTTTTAATCTCAATGAGATTTTTCCTGGTTAAATAAAGGAAAAAAATGTTTTGTTCACAGTGAATTTCTCTACTGTTAGATCAATTAAATCAATCAATCAATCAACACAATGTAGAGAGACTCTGAGGATTAAATACAAACACAAATTTAGAAACTATATTTGTGAAAACTTCACACAAAACTATTTGTAAGAATTTATTTCTTTCACAGCAAAGTTATTGGCTATTTTATGATGACTTGTTGTACAATGAAAGAAAAATATGAAAATACAACTGTTTTTTGATATCTACTTAATAATATTTAGTTACTTTAACACAATAGTTTTATGTCCTACCCTGCTAACATGATTAAATTGTGTTAAAAGTACCTAATAGAATTAAAACCAAATACCAAAATGGTTCCATTACATTAATGTTACTGGTCTAATGTGAGAAAAATGTTAATTGGTTTTGCATGATGCTGTATGTTAATTTTCAAGAATTTTTAGGAACCCCACATTTGAAAGGCCCAGACTCCTAAATTGGTTAATTGGTTACAAGCAATTTTAATTAAGTTTTGCCAATGAAATGTGTTGAAGTTTTCAATTTATAAATAAATCTATATGAACTAAATTTAGAAAACTTGGTTAGAACTACTGACTTCAGTTATTTAATAATTTAACTTTAGTTGGGTAGCATTTCCTTTTTAGATTGCACAAAAGGGAAAAAAGGAAAATAATAACACCCAAACCAATATTGGCTCATCTTAGCTTGAGTGCATTTTTATCCACATACTGTCAGGAGAATTAAACTTCACACAACAGTAAAGTACCAATATCAGACTCCATCAGAAAATGCTTTATTAAAGTAACCAGTATTAGAAAACATTAGCGGTATTTTATAACCTTTTTTAAAAGAAGATGAGCACGGGGTAACCCTCTCAGAACCTCAGCAATTATTCTTTAAGACACTCACTTTAAACAAAATTGTGGTACTAATCATATTAACATGTAGATGTTGAGACTGATGTCCCTACCCTTGCGATTGCGCACTTTATCAAAGTGAGCAGCTACTTGGGTTTGGGCGAGGGCCGCGCACCCGCTAATACCATTACAGGATGCGACCGTTGCTGTCCCCGTCCACAAGTGACAGAGCAGTGGGTCCACTCCAGACCATGGCGACCAACCATCTTCCTTTTCTTTACAAAAAAAATCCTCCGTCAGACATTTAGGAAACTGATGGATCTTTGACAACCATACCTGACACCGAACTGCACTCACCTAGACAAGCAAGGCAGCATTTTCCATCAACAATTGGCCGGGTTGATGCAGGATACTGGGGACAGGTACCTGCTGACATACTACCTGTCCTCCTGGAATGTAATAAATTTAGATTTTGCAAAAAGCAGGTTATGTTATTCGATGCAGATGTTTTGATTCACGCCACAGGAATGAAATGCTGTCAGGAGTAAGGCTGTCTACTCCCTGAACACATTCTTGACTAAAACTAATGATATTTTTCTAAAGAGAAACAGACTTAGAGGGATGAGGGTGAAGCAATAAGAAAACAACGACTGGGGCTCCAAGAAACACATGAAACCCTAATGGACACATACAAAACTCTCAGAGTGAGCAAAGTTGATGGTTATGCTTTGACTTTTAAGATAAAGTACCAATTTCTTTCATGCTTAGAGGTAGATCAGTATCACTTGTGTCTGAACAAAGGTAGACTTCAGGAAGCAGGTACAGTAAGCTTGATGTATGATACATGATGTACATTTAAATACATATGGTCAAGTTTAAAAAATATATATAAAAATTTTAAACAAAGCTGATTTCTTTTTTTTTTTTGCAGGTCTACAGTCAGAGATTTATGCTCTCTATTCTGTCACTGACACATCATTCATCCACCCTGAGGCTTGCATTAACATCTTAGGTTGTCATGACTTCACGTGTGCTCAGAGCTGACCTGGCAGGAGCAGGAGGTGCAGCTGTCAACCTCCCAGACGTCCCCCTGCTCGTACACCCGTCCATCCTGCATGCACCACACTTCTCCGTCCCTGTCCCTGTCCAGATAGTTGTCTTCCTCGTCCGTCTCACCTCTGCTGCTGTCATTACTCAACTCAGCCAAGGATATACGCATCTCTTCATTTTCTTTTGACTGAAAAAACAAAATATTAAGGTGCTCCCAAATTCTTCTTATAGCATTACAATTGCATATGACATGTATTAAAACCAGACGTTTTGAATGATTAATAAAATGCAGAATAACAAATATTATATTTAAAATAAGATTTTTGAACTGTTACAAGCAATATTGGCACACTTTCACATTTGTGAATATTAAACTCTGCATTAAAAGTATTCAAACAGGGCTTTATGAATAGTTTGTATAGACCTATAAGGAGAGCACCAAAAACATCAAAAATTAATCCCTGAGGAAACATAAATAAAGGAGCCTGTAGAAGAAACACATTAACCTAACTGGACATGAAAATTTAAATTCTTTAGGTATGATTTAAAGTGAGAAAGCATTGCTACGTAAATATTTTTTATGCCTATTTGACTTATCTGATGGTGCATTTGTGCGCGTCTTACTACTCTTTCCAGATCTTCCAGCAAGTTGTTTGTCACGATACGTAGACCGTGAATTTCAGTGATCATATCCAGCAGCTCATCGCAAGGATGATGACACATTTCTGTGGTTCGGTTGTACATCTTTTTACCATCTACACATAAAAAAAACAACAGATTTTGGTAATACATAGAAACAGGTGTAAAAGGTGCACTGGTAAAAGTAATTTGTATGCCGCTGGGAGTGTGTGGTCTACCTGCACACACAGCCACTGCACACAGGGGAATAAAGAGCCAGGGTAAGTTTCTCAGAGGCCACATTCCTGTTCACAAATGAATCGCACATGGAGTTGCCCCGGAATACAACTTGCATGCATCGCTTCAGACAGTGAGAAGATCTGCTGCCCACAAGATAAAATAAAAACACACCTATTTGTATAAAAGAGGAAATGTTTCTTGCATACCTGCGTATCCCTTGCAGCTCTGCCTTTTTCCACGATTTGGTAACACAGCTGTTAGTCTCGTCCCTGCTGGAGCTCCACAGGGGCTATGATGGAATGTATTCTCCTTTTTCTTATTTCTTAAATCCTTGTCTCCTTATGTTCTTCTCACCTTGGGATCCAAACCGTGAAGAACATCAGCAAAAATCAGTTCAGTAATTTGTCGTTGTAGCATCCAGACGGTGGAAACCTGAGTGCAGAACATTTGGATAGCTCTCTAGAAACTTTCTGCATAAAATACTGTGATGATGTATTTGTTTTTGTGTGTGCGTTTGTGTGTGTGTGTGTGTGAGGCACAAGCACGGGTCGTATATTACTTGTCTGTCTGGCAATGAACTGAGCTGCATATCTCACAGAAGTCTCAGAGAAACCCAGCTGGATGGAGGGAGCTGCGGCTCTGTGTGTTAAGTTCTCAGCGCAGGTTTCTCAGGCACATCATTTACACCCCTTACTCCCAAAACTGCTACTGGAAGCCATTCTAAGCTATGCTCTCTCTCTCTCACACACAAACACACAAGTTGATTGGTTCAAAAAGTCTGCTTTTGTTTTAAAGCCAGAAAGATGGCATCATCATAGATCATTTGCGAAGACGAAAAAGTGTGACGTTTGTGTTTTATTATTGTTTGTGTTTTTGCAGGGTGCCCTGGATTGAGGGGAAAAGACGACCGAGCTGATGGAATCCAAAAAACATTTTTTTTTTCTGGGATCTCTCTCTCACTCTGCGCTTGGTCCTCTCCCCTGGAGCCAAAAAAGGCATCATCATCCTGAACTGGGGATTTTCCATTTTAGACTCCACATGTGGAATAATAGCCCCGCCAGGTGTGCACACCTTCTGTGCCTGGCGCTGGAAACACACAGTATCAATACACATATGGCAATTTTCAACAAATCCTGTCCCTACAGGTACATAGAAATACCTTACAGAGGACATCCAGGAACAGTTAACATGTTTTACTAGCAGAAAAGGCTCAGAAAAGCAGGTGCTCTCTATGCTCTTTTAAAAAAAAGCTCCCCAGAGTAATAAGATCTGAGGGGGACAGTGAAGGCTTGGCCAAGATTGTTTGGCAAAAGTGTAGCTTGACATTTTTAGATTGATATGTCATGAGGAACAGTTTGCTCCGCCTTCCTGATGATGACTGAAGTTTGTAGCACATTACATGAAAAATACAACCAGCAACAGTGTACAAACAAATGTTTTATTGATTGAGACAAATGTTTTTTTTCTTTATACTAAATAGATGCGCAAAGTAAAGTCTGTGAACCTTTCTCCCCTTCCAGAATATTCAAAAGTCCTCCTACAAACTCCTGTTTAGGTGTAAAATCTCATATTAGGGACTTTAAGGCTTTGCAAACAAAAATTCCAACCTGCAGCTCTTTAGTTCAGAGTTTTTCTTTTTATTTGTTATCTTTGTTGTAGCGGAAACTTTTTTCTTCCCCTTTTTGGTGCAGATGGAACAGAACAAAATTCTTCCTATTCCGAGGCTGTAACGCTGCCAATAGCGGGGAACTGATTAATACCCAAACTGAACAGCTGGTGAGAGGATTTTTTTTTTTTCTCTTAAACCTGCTGTATTTTCTTCTTGAATTTGGCTTCGATAAGATTACACCCAATGCGATGTGTATATTTTTTCTCTTTTCTAAAGACGCTCTTTATATTGTTCAATCAGACTTCAGATAATGTTTTTACTCTACATATTGATTTTTTTTTCTCTCATAATTCATATTTGTACAGATGGGCTTGCTTAATAGAAAGGTATACAAGCAATAGTCTCTTATTAAAGTTCCCATCATTTTCCTTTGAATGTGGCATATTTATTACCAAATAAACTGAAAATGTGGAGACTCTCTAAGTCTTGGCCCAAGCAGTCCATGCTGTGTCTTGAATTAAAATTGTGAACTTCTCAAATGATGGTTCCCTACTGATCAACCAATTACTTATGGTCTAGGTTATTTTAGCTGATCTGACTTTTTTTTTATTCAAAATTGCAGCTGTGTAATACTCTATGTGAACCTTGCATCAATTTCTATCCTGTACCTGTTCATAGACTGGTTAAGGAAAGGCTGTAGTAGGATTTCATCAAATAGCATAAAGCAACAGGAAGTCATTTGAAGTTATTTCAGTTTTGTCAAGGATCCTAATCTGTCACTTTTCATGGCATTTAATTAGGATAAGGTTATGGCAATAAAACTTGCTAAGTTTCAAACAGAATCCATGTTCAAAAATATATGGATGCAAAATTGAAAGGAGGTGAAGCATTAAAGTGTTATGGAATTAATCCAGAGTTTGTTTATTTGTTTCTTTGTCAAATTTATAAAGTTATTTTTACCAGCTTTTAGCATCTTTGTCTCCTTAAATTTTTGCTTCTGGTTTGTCCACATTGTCGCTTTTACTGGATGCAGTTTGGGAGCCATGAAAACAGCTTTGCAGCAAGAGAAATATCTTACATCCACCCTTTAAAACGTTTGATCTTACACAACAACGCGACCAGACCCTTTTTCCTGTTTAATGTTTAAATAAACTAATCATCAATAGTGCGATCTCATTGTTTTAGTTTAATTTGAATAATAAGTAGACATTTTAATTAATCAGTTTTTTCTGGTGGCTTGACTAATTTTGATAACCGGTGACTAGATATTCGCTGCAGCATTTTTGAAGCAAGTGAAATCATATGGAGTAGCAACAGGAGGTCAGTAAATGGAATCCAGAATTAGAAAAAATATTCTCATTTCTGAAGGCCAGTTATTTTTTTTGTCCAAATTGAAAGCAGAAATCAAAGACTTTATAATTCTAAGAAGTAGCTTGGTCCTAAGCGCAAACCTCCTCAGGGAAAAACATGTTGATTCAAGAGATCCTCTTTATATAAGACAGCTTGACCTCAGTCTTGTTCTCATTAAAATCAAAAGATGCAGTGCCAATAAGTTCCTGATGTAAACCAGGCATTTTAGGAGTGGCAGTCAGTCAGTAGTTTGCAATGTGCCTTGGTGGAAAATAAAGCTAGTTGCCTGTTAAGAAATAAAATGAAAAGCTGAAAGCAGATACAACAAAAAACAAAGAGGACAGAGAATGCAACCTTGTGGCACACCCCAGGGGTCAAATGAACTGAAAACCAAGTCATTGTATGTGACTCATCTAACACGTTCTTAACTTGATTTGTGTTTTTTTTTCTCTTAGTTTTCTTCTGTTTTATAACCATTAATGTTAG